>QJPP01006065.1:0-20606 GCA_003996215.1 Jaltomata sinuosa | reverse complement strand
TATTCGAAGATAGTTGTATTTACTATTTGTTATCTCTAGCACTTGTATTCTATTAGAGGCTCATGTACTATCGATACCAGTTCTTTGGGTTGGTGTAGTTTCCTTATATTTATATAATTAGGTTATTTGCTTCTGCGTTGTTCTATTTTATATCTGTTTTTGCTTATTTCAGCTTATATTGTGCGTGTTGGATTAGGTGGTAGTCCATTACTAACCATTTCAGGCTATGGGGATTGGTCCTACTGGGGGGTTGTAGGTGCCATCATGACATGAAAAATCAGGTCATGACAGCTTGGTATCAGAGCTCTAGGTTCTCTGGTGTCATTAGCACAAGAGCAAGTATCCAAGTAGAGTCTCGCAAATCGGTACGATGATATCCGTATCCTATCTGCGGGAGGCTACAGGGCATTATTAGGAAAAAAATCCATATTCTTGGCTCCTTATCTTGCGTTCTTGGCTCTATTGACTTCTAAACTTCGTTGTTCCATTCCTTCTCAGATGCCTAGGATGAGTTCGATAGTGGGTGATGATGAGGCTTCTGTGCATGTTGCTTCAGTGCTTTTTCTAGTGCCAGGATATCCGAGTGAGAGTATACCACATTAGCTAGGGGGGATGGGGCCAGCCTAGCCTCCGGTAGGGTTTCATGCTACCCCACTTCTTCAGAACACTGTGGCTAAGACTCCAAGTCTTCCGATGGGTGTATCAGTACACTAGGTAGGGGCAGTACTCGATTCTTTGAGCGGTGCTTCAGTTAGTTTTAAGGTTCCAGGTCTTCAACAGGGTTGTATGTCGATATTATAGTACAAGTCAAGGTTTCATGAGGTGATTAGGCATACTGGTAGGACTGTGCCTATAGAGTTTGAGAGAGTTCAGGGTTTTGTTGGAGGATTGATTTTGCTGCTTCGTTTGGTGACAAAGCACTTGGTTACCATTGGGACTACCTTTCTTCAGGTGGTTGATCATGCTTGGGCTATTGAGGGGTTATGTTGTGAGGATTATGGAGGTAGTGGTAAAAGGCATCACTGTCAGGGCAGTTTCCATGGTTCTCAGACTTGAGGTAGGGGATTCTCTACTAGGGATCGATTTCATTGCTTTCTATCTATTAGGCTAGTTTTAGTGGCTCCACGAGTTTATGAGGATGGTTGTACAGAGCAGGTTGAGTAGTGTATACATGGTGCAGGTCAGGTTCTTTGAGGTTTGCATTCAGGGTGTGTAGGCTGTGGTGGCCGGTCAGGTTCAGCGAGAGCTCCCCATCAGACTTACTTTAGTGGGAGCTATTTTCAATGCGGTTAACGTGGGCACTTTGCTAGGGATTGACCCACAATCACACCTTTCAGTCGGCAGAGTCAAAGGTCTTATCTCTTATAGTTCCAGTGCCACTGGCTAGAGGCAGTGTGCAGGGTAGTAGGGGTGGTCCCTAGGCAGTGGGAGGTGTTGCGCAGGGTAGTAGGGGTGGTCCCCAGATCGTTAGAGGTGGCTTTCAGCCAGGTGGTTCAGGTATCCGTCTGGAGTCAATAGGCACCGTGCATCAGAGCAGGGCTTCCCAGAGTTGTTGGAGTTGTGGAGTGGTTGGTCACTATTCTAGTGATTGTCCCCGACTAGGGACGATTGATAAGTCAGTAATCTTTACTGATGAATTATTGCTATGTTTTGATGAGATTTAGAGGTTCTTATGGCCTTTATTTATGTTTATTCATGTACTTATGATCAAATATAAAAAATAAGGAAATGAACCCAAAAAGAGCCAAAGAGGAGTGAAGTGTGAAGTGAGCAAACAAGACGAAGATTTTGCTGAGAGATGCAATACTTGTGTGACATGCACTTGCCTTGGTGTGGAATGCACCTTCCACCACATGAAGTCCAGAAGTTGCTGAAGGATCTGTTAAGGGGTGCAGTCACTGTGCGATGCGCACAAATCCTTGTGCAGACTGCACCCCTTTCGCATGAAGCTGCCCAATTTGCTGAGTCAAAGGATCACTAAAGCAGGGTGTGCAACGCGCACATCATAATGTACAAACCGCACGTTGCACCGTACATTGCTCGAAGGGTATTCTTGTCCAAAATTATATGACGACTTGGGACTATTTATATACCCAATTTAGGCACAATTGTAAGCAGTTCAGCTAGTTTGGAAGTTTTTGAACAATATTCTTAGCTTTGTGAACAAGTTTTCCCTTCTAAGAACAAGAAGAGGGTTTCTCATAATTTCTTCTTCCCAATTCTTAGAACCACCATTTGTGTATAAATTGAGCTTGGTTATTGAAAGTTTTTAGCTTGAATGGAAGGGAAATTGAATTACCCATTTGGTATACCTCTTTTCTTAAGCATGAATAACTAAACCTCTTAATTAGGGATGTGTTGATGATGTGTACTTGTTAAATGGGTGTGGGTGTTGCTAATTCTTGTTTATAATTTCTTTATTCACATGGGTCTAGTGATTTCACCATATTTTAACTCTAAAATTGGTGGTTGCAAACATTGATTTTCCTTACTTGGTTATGGTTTTGCTTGAAAGAAGAGATCATAGCTTCGGATGTGAAATTGCTAGTAGGAACTTGGGCTTCCATTTAGATTGAGGCTAGAAATAGCTCAAATCGATGGAATCACCCCTTTCAGGGTCTAAAGCTAAAAATAGTATGACCTCCCTAAACAATAGCTTGGTTGCTTATCGATTAATTAATAGTGCTTGACTTAAGGCTGTTGAATATATGGTTGTTGATTGAGAGATAAATAACCATACTTAAAACCAAGGTTACTCATGTCGTTTAGCATGAATTTGCATTAATAAGCATTCACCCTATCCCATGTTCGAGTACCATTTGACACACATCCCTAGTCGTCCTCTCTATTGTCTACACCCCATTTTATTTTATTGCTTTATTTTGTTAAATTTCAAAATTATGACAGATTTCCAATTCCCCCCTTTTTTATATTACTCACTCTTGTTGTAAACTTTATCTTATAATCACTTAGGCTAAACTCTAAATTCTCTGTGGGGTCGACCCCGACATCCGTTGGGAACTATAAATGTATTTTGCTCTGATGATCCTCGATATCTCTTAATAGGAGAGTACATTTGAGCATTATCAAAAAATGACGATGTTACTGGGGAATTAAGTTGTTTAGCCTTTTTGATTGTAGATTTGAAATCACCTTGAGAGTATTTATTTCTCTTTACTTTGTTTGTTGTTTGTGTTGTGATTGAGCAGGCTAGCCCATGAGTGATATAGGTGACAACGATAGTGTCAACGGAGGCTACATAGACGCAGAAGCTGCTGAGTCTGTGATACAAATGGGAGTAGGTGCAATCCTCCTACCCCCATGGTGGGAAATATGGTATTTCATGTTACTAGCACAATGCTCCATTTCATCCAAATGAAGGGTATGTTTTGAGGAGCAGCCCACGAAGATGCAAACCGACATATCTGCAATTTTATAGAGATATACCAACTATTCATATTCCAAAATATCTCTCAAGAATCCATTCGACTATGCCTATTCCCCTTCTGTCTAACGGGGGACGCCACAATGTGGTTGTAGGAGTTGTTGGATGGGTCCATCACCTCTTGGAATGAATTGGTAGATTCCTTTATAACAAGATTTTCCCCTCCATCGTGTATGATGCAGCTAAGGGATGAGATTACCAACTTCCGCCAACTCCCCGAAGAGCCTCTTCATAAGGCATGGTTAAGATTTAAAAAGAAGCTTGTGTTATGTCCTAACCATGGTTTTCCAGACCATGTCTTGTTGCAAAGCTTCTTTAGGTCCTTAAACTCAATGAATAAATCTGTAGCCAATAAACTTGGTGGCGGTACCTTTATGGATCTCCAATTTCCTGTTGCCTCGGCCCCTCTTGAGAGAATGACCAAGACCAACCAAGCTTGGCACACAAGGGAGGCAGATATTCCAACCTCGGGAGTGACCACATCCATCTTAACAAATGAGATGAGGATGAAGTATAAAGAGAGGGATGAGACCATGGCTTAAATGATGACACAAATAGACTTGCTTGCCAAGCACATGATGGGGACAGGTGGTGCTAAGACTGTGAATGCTGTGAGTACAATGGAAATCAAAGCCAATGATGACGAGATTATTACCATCATGGATTGTAAAGTTTTCTTTGTAATGACGCGTTCTCATCCTAGGTATTATCGCTTCAGGGATGAGATCCAAGGTTGAAACAATGAACGAGATGGGAATTGGATTAATCGTGACAAGGATGGTGATAGATTCAACCACCGGAGTTCAACCCCATATGTACCTCCCAACAAATTGGATTCCTTATACCAACCCACCACAAGCAATCCCGGTCACTCTAAGATAAAGGACATGTTGTCCTTGGTTTTAAAGAAAGTGGATTTGACAAATACCAGGGTTAGTGAGATTAAAAGTGAGGTTTCAACACTTCATCAAATCGTGAGTTCTTATTCAGACTCAATCAAGCATCTCGAGGCCTAAATGAATCACCTCTCTACCCAAGTGAATCTGAGATTGAAAGGAATACTACCTAGTGACACCACCGCAAATCTGAAGAACGATGCTCATGTCATGGAGATTATCACTAGGAGTGGGAGAACAAGTGGAGTGGTGAGAGAGCATGTTGTGGAGCCAGTTGTTATAGCAAATAAGCCTATCATTGAAACCATCGTGGAGCCGAAAGGAAAAAAGATGGTGCATAAAGAAGATGTTGTAGAACCGTGGGTTGGGGTGAAGCTTGGTGCACCCAATGCCCTGGTAAGTGTTGATGTTGATGGAGAGATAGAGGAGGCTGAATCTCCTCCCCAAGTTGCTATTGATGTTGAGGAGGATCCCCCTCTTGTGCAAAGTGTGCTGACCACACTATCCAAGGGACATCCTTGGTACCCTCAAAGGCTTAACAAGAAGAAGGAAGATTAGAAATTCAACAAGTTTGTTGATATGTATAGCAAGCTATCGATAAATATTCCTTTAGTTGAAGACTTGATGCAAATGCCGGGGTATTCAAAATTCATGAAAAAGTTGCTTAAAAAGAAGAAGGTGGACAATATGGGAACTGTTGAGATATCACACAGCTGTAGCGCTATGATGACAAGCAATGTTGTTACAAAGCAAGACAATCCTGGTGCATTCACCATACCATGTACTATTGGGATCTTTGTGTTCCGTAAAGCCTTGTGTGATCTAGGGACGAGCATAAATTTAATGCCCCTAGAAATTTTAACAAGTTAGGATTGGGTATGCCCAAACTTACGTCTATGAGACTTCTCATGGCTGATCGGTCCATTAAGCATCCTGTAGGAATCTTATCCGATGTGATAGTGAAGGTTGATATGTTCATTCTCCCGGCGGACTTCGTAATCTTGGATTACAAAGTGGATGTTGAGGTGCCCATCATCTTAGGGCGACCATTATTAGCCACGGGGAGAGCTCTTGTGGATGTTGAACTCAGTAAGCTTAAATTCCAAGTGGGGAATAAAGTGGTGACGTTCAATGTATGCCAACCCACAAGACCTCCGGATGACTTGACAGTGATTTTGGTGATAGAGTTAGAGGGCAAGATTGGTGGTGCCCTTGAGGAGTGTGAATTGGTCAAGATGCCCATGTTCGAGTTGTTGCCATGTGGGTAACATAATGATGCTTCAAAGTTGTTGATGGAGAAACTCCCCTTATTAGGATGGGGCCACACCAACCGGATTGGCATGCTATCCGACAACGACTAAGGTTGAGGTACTATAGCCGAGACGCAACATAAAATCAAGTGCTTCTTGAGAGGCAAACCAAGTGTCTTTACTTTGTTTTTCTTTACCTTTTGTTGTTTTTTGTTTGTTTTAGGGACGAAAGGAGCAGAAAAAAATAAACAAGTGCAAAACAGGGAAAAAATAGGATGTGTGGAGGACCATGCAGTTCGCACGAGCCATTGTGCATGTTGCATGGCCCAAC
The DNA here is from genome assembly GCA_003996215.1 of Jaltomata sinuosa. Lineage (NCBI taxonomy): Eukaryota > Viridiplantae > Streptophyta > Magnoliopsida > Solanales > Solanaceae > Jaltomata > Jaltomata sinuosa. The sequence goes on along the minus strand of QJPP01006065.1, from coordinate 14,684 downwards.
GGATGCCAAATCAGAAGCCTGGGGAAAAAAAGGATAAATTAGAGGTAATGTGCATTGGGCTGTGTGGTCCGCACGAGCCCAACTGTGCATCGCACTTCCATCGCATGACGAAGTAGAAGCCTAGGTCAAATTTAGGGCATAAAAAGTGAGATGCAAAATGACATGCGATTCGCACCAGGGCTGGTGCGAATCGCACGTCGCAACGCACCAGAGGAAAATTTCAATTTTTAATTGACCTAACCTGTTGACTAACCTGACTCGGAGATCGACTCGGCTAATTTTCTTCTTCTGTTCCACTTTAAATCCACTACCCTTCTCCTTTTTCTCCATATTTTCTCCTAAGCTTCTCAAATTCTATCCCAAAACCTCCTACAAATCCCTCAAACTTCCCAAAAATATTCTCCTCCTCTCACCAAAACCTCTCCACTGCTTCACCACTCATTTCCGCTATTTATTTCTCCAGGCAAGTTGTTGGGTCACCATTGTTGCTCCCCAAAAGCTTCAATTTTTATTTCTCTCCACTTAATCTTTACTTGTGGTAAGTTCCCCGATGTTAAATACTTATTTTTATATTGATTGGGAACTCATATTGTGAAGCATGCTTAATATAATTGCCATGTTGATCTTGGGTGAGATTCAAAATTTTTGGGTCCCCAATTTTGAATTGTGCTATGAATTTTGCTTAGGATCAACTTGGTAGAACTTGATATTGTAATAATGCATGTTGATTGGTAGTGATTTTTAGCCTTCAAATCTATGTTTGGGGATGAAATCTGAGTAACCCACTTATGAATAATGCATGATTTGGCCCAATGATAGAATGGGTGATGTCTTTCTTAAGGGCGAATTGTTGTTTTTCATGAGGTTTGGTCGAAGTTTGTTGTTTGGGCTAAAAATTATTGCTAATCGTGCACCCATAATTTTTTGTTGAATATGTTTTGAGTGTCTGATCTTGTGCATGGAGGTGGTAATTGTGGTTGTTGATTGTGTTCCCAATTGAGTAACTGAGGGCTTGATGTTCCCAATGATAGACGGGGTAACGTCCTTCTTAAGGAAAATCATTGAGTTTTCTTTTGCTTGTTGGTTCTGTCAATGAAAGTTCGCGAAAGTCTGAGTACCCAGACGATTAGGTGGTCATAATACCCCTTGCCCCTTGTTATGATTGTTGGTTTACTACTTGGTGCCAAGTGCATCATGCAAATCTTGCTCCACGAATCACATGTTTAATTCACAAGAACATAAGGAACCAAAAATTCCAATTATGCTCTGGTGCATTTCGCACGTAGTGCATGGATCTCGATGTGCGCAATGCACAAGTGATAAGTTGGTATTCTACCTACTTATTTAACTTTTAATATTATGCTTTTGCTAGTATAAAGTGGATAAATAGTCCAATTAACACGGATTACTTCTATTTTGCAGGTCTCTATGTTTTAGAAGAGTTTAGGTGGAATTCAGATGAAAACAAGTAAAGAGAAAGCTGATCAGAGAAGCAATTAACTGGCAGCAAAATATGCCTATGCAAATGCGGCACCTCACACGTGAATGCGAAGGTCAGTTCCCGCAGAGCTTCGCGAATGCACTAAAGTAACTGCGTACATGAAGGTCAAGAAGACGAAGACACTTTGCGTATGCAATGTGCCTTTCGCATACGCGAAGAAGGAAGCATCAGCTGCGGGGAAGATTTGGAAATGTCCATTTTTGGAAACCCAAATCCATATAAAAACACTTCCCAACCATTTTGGGAAGTATCTTTGGCCATTCTCACAAGTTTTGGCAAGTTTGGAGAGCAAGTTCATCACCCTACACCAAAGGAGTGAAGATTTGGATGATCTTTATTGTAAAATTCTTAAATTCCATTCTTCAACTCTTGTTCTTAATTGCTTTGTAGGTGTAATTGTTGAATTGAGATTTGGGTTTTGTATTAGAGATAATACTAAATTTGGGTATTTAATTGTTATCTTGTTTTTATCGTGATTAATTATATGGGTCTATTGAATCTTTCATGTTTGAATCTTATAGTTGATAGTTGCAAACATTGACTTAGCATACTAATTGTGTCTTGCTTGAAAGAGGAGTTTCTCAATTCGGGAAGGTTTAATAGTGGGGATTTGGGGTTTCCACTCTAGATCAAGGCTAGAGATAGTTTGGTTGTCAAAAACTCCCATCTAAGAGTTGGGGTTAGAAATAGCCCAACTTACCCAAGTTAATTTGTTGGTTATTGCTCACTCGTGGTGATTCGAGAGAACCCATGAGGATAGTTGCTTGATTGGTTGAAATACGGTTGAGTATACCTTTAGCGAAGACTACCCATATGTTAATTGGGTGCAAGTCTTGTGAGTTGAATTCCCATTTCTAATTCTCCCTTATTGTCCTTGCTTGGTGAAAGCATGGTGAAAGCCATTGATCAATCTATCTTTTATTTGATTTTCTTTTATCCTTAGTTTTAGTTTAAATCCCCCAACCGATATTTTTTTTTCTTTTTACTTTTTGAACTTCAATAAGTTGCTTGGATTCTTTATTAGCTCAATCACGATTATATTATTCTCTGTGGGATCGATCCTGACTCTCATGGAGAATATAAATGTATTTTGCTTAACGATCACCGATACCTCCTTCTAGGAGAGTATGTTTGAGCATTATCAAAAAATGGCGTCATTGCCGAGGAACAATTTGGCGTATTGAGCTAGTTTAGAATTTGAGTTTACTTACTCTAGTTCAATTCTGTGAATAGTTGTTTTTATTTTGTTTAGTTTTATCTTGTTGATTGATACCATGGCATCTCGGAATGATAGAAAAGTTAGTGGTTATATCCCAGTTTATATTTCCGACTATTGTGTTTATTGTGGAGGATTCCACCATGGGAAAAGGTATAAAATTGGTCCTATGAGAGGCAGGTATTCACCTTCTTGCTCCTATGATGGGCGTAATTGCTATTTGTGTGGAGGTCATGATGGACATTGGAGCAATTGCTCTAATGATGACCATCCCCCTCCCCCTTCTCATACTAACAATGTTGCTAGTGGTGTTTGTAATCTTAATAGGAACAATGACTTAGCAAGCGAAGAAGGCACCTACCTCGAAGGTGTATACTCCATGCTCAAAACTTTCTTGTCCATGCAAGATAGCTTAGGAGAGGGTGTTCAATCCATAAAGCAAGGCTTTATGGATGCAAGAGCTAAGGAAGAAGGAGAGAAATCGTGCCACACAACTCATGGCGGATTTATCTACTCCTTTTGGTCAATTTAATGAAGAAAATCATCCAAACCAAGAAAATGAATATATCTCAAATATTAAGCTCAATCAAATTCACTTTAGGGATGATGATGAAGACTTGCAAAATATGACATCGCCCGAGAGTGAGTTTGCATCGGTAGTTCTTTAACCCTAACAAGAGGAAAACATTGTATTAGGTGAGGTTGTGAGCCAAGAATGGATGTTAAATCAAGCTCACCAACGTGAGGCCTATCGGGAAAAACATTAAAGAATGCTACCAATGTTCGAGATATTGTTGAAAAGGCATGCAAAGAGAAGGGAAAATAAGGGTCACTTGAAATTGCTATCCAGAATTTGAACACCGATGTGAGTGATCGTGTTGAAACATGCACGATTGTGGGTAGTAGTTTTGAGTTGTTCCCTATTGAAGAGGAGAACACAAGGGATGCTCATGAATTGAAGGTTTTGTGGCAACCAACTACCTTATACAAAAATTATGATTCTGAGATCAAATGAATGATACTAGAGTTGTAAGGCAGTCCAACGATTCATCTTGAAAAACTCTAGTTCATTTGAAATTGAGGATGTTATGAATGAGGAAAGTTTGAAGGTGGAGACACCCAAATCCCACTCCAACCACTTTTCGACCTTGAGTTTGGTTGAATGGACGAAAGTTGAAGTAATCAAGCTTTTGGAAGACATCGGAAGGAGGATGGATCAAAGTTTATTCAGTTTTAAGTTTATCGCGGAAAAAAGGCAAAGTGACCTTCCTCACTTGAAGGCGAAAAAGTGCAAAATACAAAACCATGAAAATGGACTTCTTATGTTCAAACCTTTACCCCGTTATTATCACCGAAATTTCGATTCAAAATTGGGTCGAAGGTTCAAATCCTCAAAGTGGAGATCCAAATGGTGGCACATGTTGCGTCGCGCCGCGATGTTAATTATGCGCTTGATGGGACGCAACCCATCGGCTGAAAAATTCTTCTTTATGCTTTACTTTACTTTTTGTTTCTTTTTGATTTGTTTTTAGGTGCTCAAGGGAATGAGAAGAGGAATCAAGTGTTGAGAACCACCAAAAATACACCTGAAAACTGTGCGTTTTGCACCTGGAAGAGTGCACGTCGCACATGCCATCACACAAGGAACTAGTAAGCTGAGCAAAAAGTCATCCCATGCAAAGTTGGTGCATTTTTCACCTTTAATTGTACGGGTCGCACTGACCAACGCACCCCAAACTGGGCAAATATTCCAAACTAGTGCAACAACCTTTCTTTGCGCACGCGGTGGACCGGTCGCATATGCGAAGGCCAAGAAAATAGCCCCTCTTCACGAACGCGGCAGACCACCCACGTACGTGGACGTTTTAGCGGTTTCCAGGTTATTAAAATGCCCAAAAATCAGAGAAGGCCCCAAATGCTTCTCTAAATGAAGGTTTCTCTCCCTCTCCCTTATGTACCCAAATAACTTCCATCCTTTGCCTCATTAAGTGCAAATCCATCAGGTATGAACTCCACCCCTCCTTGTATCTAGAATAATTCCCTTTCTTCCTCATCTTGATGTTGTAAGAATGGGAGAGTGGCATTTTTTGGTTGAAGCTCCTCTTGTTTTAGATCAATTTTCACTTGTGCGTAATTGCTAAATTAATTGGTGGAGTTGGTTAAGAGTATATGCTAGGTTAGGTAATGAAAATGTTATGCTTAGCATGATCTTAATAAGCATAAATGGATTGAACAAATTTGTTCCTCAAAGGCTGGTGGTCTGGGCGAACACGCTGACCTTCGTGTTTGCAGTCGCTGGCCACATTTATGAAGGAGGAAATTTTTTTGAAAAATAAAAGTGCCTTCGTGAACGCAACCACCTGGCCGCATACGCAAAGAAGGCATACCTGACAGTGCAAAAACAGTGGCTTCGCATAGTCCACCTCAGAATTCTTTTCAGCTAGTTCTTTGGCCTAAGTACTTCATCATGCATTGTTTTATGTGTCCCCAAGAAATTTTAACATGTTTGTTTGTTTTGTAGGTACTTTGATCCTAAAAATAGTCTCCAACGGTAGTGACAATGAAGTTGAAAATGTTTCGAAGGTGGAGATAGAGGAGAATTATGATCAGGACAGATTTCTAGCAGCATCATGTGAGCGTCGGTATGACAAACTCTTATCCAAACCCTTTGATAGGGAGAAAGGAATCAATATGGATAAAGTTGAGAGTAAGATGCCAACTTTCTAATGGAGATTGGTGGTGCATAGTTGGATTTGCTTTGCTCCTCCACCTATCAAGGTAAATCACACAGTGGTCACAGAGTTCTATGCTAATGCTTCCACCACCGATTTCAAGGGAGCATTGGTCACTACCGTTCGGGGTTTCCAAGTGAGTTTCAACCCCGAGATCATCAATGCACTGTACAACCTTTCAGATGCAGATAATGAGTCTATGTGAAAAAATCAAAAGCATAAGGACACCAATGGTTGGTTGACAAGTTGCACGATAGAGTAACTCCAAATTGGTTAACTTTGCAAAAGGGGGTTGACTCACATGAGTTCACTGCAGAAGACAAGTATTGGCTTTCAATTATCTGTGCGAGGATTATACCATCCTCTCATGACACTAAAGTTTTTATAAGCTGAGACATAAAGTCAGATGAAAATCTAGATACAACTTGTCACAACCCAAGAACCCAAGGGTAACGATGGCACCTACCCCAATCCAACCATGGTAGGTAAGCCTAACTCAACATATGTAATCAACTTAAAGAAAAAGGCTAAAAGTGGAATAACACAATGAATATCCAATATAACTCAAGACAGTAATAATCAAAGGGAAACTAAATGGTAGACTCTAAAACACCTCAAGACTCAGTTGTCACGAATACAAGAGTGACTACTAAATCTGAAAGTCAAAACTGTAATACAAGTTGTCCAAAAGTAGAAGAGACAAAAATAAAGATAGTTAAAGCTGGGATGGACTCTAAACTCAGGAGCTCACCACAACTTCGAAAAATAGTAACTCTACATGATTTCTAGCCATGGGGTATGCTCCTACCAGGATCTATATAAAAAAGATGCAGAAAAGTAGGAGTGAGTATGATCCACTTGTACTCAGTAAGCATCATAGACCGACTGAGCTTAAGCAGTTACTATATTGACTAAAGAATACTAAAATAACTCTATACGCATAAAAGTCCCAGCAGTTTAATATCACTAATAACATGAAATATCTCAGTCAAACAATAATCCAAATGATGATGCAATACAATGATATGGGATGACATGGCTAATGCCTACCGGTATATACCCATTTCTTAGTCTTTCCCAGAAGGTGGAACCCATGGGGCACTCGCGAGATCCATATACCCCAGCCAGAATCCTACCTCGGATGAAATAAATACAATATCATATATCGATTCCCAGAATCCTGCATCATACTAAAGAAGTAAAATATGATATATCTGTATCCAGAATCCTCCATCAGACAAAATCAATAGAAAGTATTTTATTTTCTTTAAAATTAGTGCTTCCAATGGTACAATCCAATGTTTCGTGAGATGAATGCATATGCATGAACACAAAGTAACAACAAGCCAATTACACCAAGATGATCAAAATTTGGAATCACAATAAGTTCATGAACGCAGGTCATGAGCCTCAATCTCAATCCAAGAATCAAAGTTTCCTATTCCCTACCACAATATTAGCCCCAATTTGGGAATCACAATGATAATTTAACTCATTTAGTACTCAAGTTTATAATTTCACCCAACCTATAGCTTGCTTTACATGATAAATTCCCACCCAAGCAAAGTTTGAAGAAAGTTAAGCCATAACCTACCTCGAAGCCAGACTGCAAATTCTACAAGGTCACACCTGAGCCTTTTCTTTATGAAGAGACTCCAAACGCAATTACTCTATGAAAAATAAGTTTTTCTTATAAACATGAATCTAATAATACACATATTGCTAAGGTTCTAAACCGGGTCTAAAAGGTCACTTCAAAAGTCAAAATCAAGCCTAAAAGGGGAAAATCAGAATTTTCTTTTAAAATATCTTTACCCACCACTTAAGGAGTTCAAATATAAAATATCATCAATAAACGGGATCAAAATCAAGCTTAAAATTATCAAAATACCATTTATTAACTTTATCGGGAAAAACCCAAAATTCCAAGATGAAAAACAAATATTTAAAGATGAAATCATGAAACAATTATTGGATATTGTGTAAAAGTCGTATAAGAACATACCTAATCTAAGAAATCTCGAAACCCCACTTTGAAATCGTAAAAAATCGAGTTCTAGAGCTCCAAAATCTAGTTATGGGGTTTTGTGCTCAAAAAGGAAATATTTAATATCACTGACAACAACTCTTCTTCATGAAAGCATGACCTCCATCTCATTCGCGAAGCTTATCAACCCAGACCTATTGCGATTATGGTGGTCCAATCGCATTTTCAAAGACCAAAAAGGTCCTGACCGCGACCTGCCAAAAACTTTCATTGCGTTCATGGACCCCTCCTATCGCATTTGGATGCCTAAGATTTTTCCTTTATCGTGAACAGGATGAGCTGGTCATAATTTTGAAGAAGGAAATGACTGGCACCAAATGACAACAAACCAACAACGCAAAAGGATAAAAAAAATCTCCAAATGGACCCTCAGGATTCATTTAGAACCTCGTGCACACAAACTTACTATGCTACTAGACCAAAATTGACATTTCAAACTCAATGATGTTAGGATTTACTTTCAGCATTTGTCTTAGGTTTTGTCTTGCCTTCTGAGAGTTATAGTAGGTGCTATCATATCCCAATTTTAGGTCATGACATCATGGTATCAGAGCTTCAGGTTCACTGGTCTTACCAGCACAAGAGCAAGTGTCTAATAGAGCCTCGTGGATTGGTATGATAACATTCATATCCTTTCTGTGGGAAGCTATAGGGCATTCTTAGAAAAAACATTCTTAGTGTGGGAGTGCATTAGACATGAACTAATATCTTACAAAACCCCTAGCACCAATTTAAGTTAAAAATATTCTTACCAATTGAGTTTTGATATAAGTTTACACTAGGGTAAAATTAAAATAATCACCTCTCCTAGAATATGAAGAATTACATGGCCTAGTACATATCAAATTAAATGTCTTCGAGTCTTCTTTCTAACAACACTGACCGCTTGATATTTCGAGTCCCGAGTAGAAAGTTATGATTATTTTACTAAAGGGTGTCTGAGCTAAAATGGGTCTCATTGTGATGAAAACACAACTCATCGCGATGAAAAGACATTTGTAGCGATGAAAGAGCGGGGAGGAATACTTTTTATATGCATTTTTCAGTTGTTTATGTCCCATAACTCCAAAACTTCCTTCTAAAACCTTAGGGAGACGATTTTCTAAAGGTTAGGGGTGAAAACTCTCCATTGAGGTAACTTCTTCTCCTATTAATTCCTTAACACCGTAGAATCATTAGAATGATCTTTAATGATAGAATTGGGAGTTAAAACCCTAGGTTCATGAAATTATTGGGAAAACCTATGGATATGTGTATTATCACCTAGAATTATTTCTAGATTATAAATTAACCTTTCCTAGAATGAATTCGTTATTCTAAAAGATGGATTTTGGTGGTTGGGAACCTTGAGTTCTATAAAAATAGAGTCTCTACCATTAAAACTCCATTAATGGAGATAGGATGAGTTTGATAGAACTAGTTAATGGTTAATTAACCCTTGGGTAATGATTTAGGCCATGAATAAGGGTAGAATTAGTAGGTTTATATTCTCAAAGTATTCGTTTGAAGAGAAGGAGCATTCGTGGTGTAGCTTGCTTGTCCAAAGATTTTTGGTGGAGGTAGGTTATGATTTATGAATAGTAGACTCAGATTAGCTAAATATATGCACTGTATAGAATTGACGAGAGAATACATAATTAGGCCTTTGGGCATGGAGTCTGGATGAAATTTAGTTAGAATAAATTGATAAGACTGTGATGTTTACATTTAGATATTTTTATGTTATGCATAACTTGATGCGAATGTGAATTGGGATTAAGCCATGTAAATTGTGAGACATAGATAATATATTCATTATAGTAGTAGAAGCCAGAGTTGAATATGTGAGATGAAATAGAATTGTGATGTAATCAAGTCTTTAAACATGTATTCTTGATTATTGTGTTACTACTTGATAACTTATGTAAAATTGTGTTAGACCTTATATGATTTGCTAAGATTCTTGATTTACTAAACTAATTATTGTGAATAGCTGAGTGTGGAGTAGAGTAGTGTGTTAAATAAGAATTATTTTAAAAAAAGAAGTAATATTCTATCATAAAGGTTCGAGAAATACTTGGCTTGATACTAAAGTATATCCATTGTAGAATGAATAAATTAAGGTTACTATCTTACATGGAATATTGGTAGGTGACCTAATCACAATAGAGGATTAAATAAGGAATATTGGTGGAGTTAATGATGCCATAGATAGGGATGATTGATAGACATGTAAAAGTACACACATATGTGTATAATAATATAAATTAGAGTGTAGGCTCAATTTTGGTAGAATACACATTCCTGAAATAGATACTTGATTATGTGGTCCTTGAACATACTTGGATTTGATGAATATTGTTTGATAAGGTCTAGTATGCATAATGTGTTAATTACAATTGAGATTTGTTTAGTACTTGTATGAAGTTGAACTCTTGACTTGCTATTGGTCTTCGTACATGTTTGAATGATGATTGTTTTATATTGTGCTTGAATGAATAAGCTGTGGATACATAAACTTAATAAAGGACTTGGAATGACTAAGTGTACATATAATTAATGCACTGTGAAGTATCCTAAGAGATAGGTTTAGAACCATAGGTTTACTATCGCTATTACGGAGAGGGTACCATGATCCGATACATAGGTGATATTATTTTACTTATTTTGCAGCGAATACCATGCCAGTATAGTTCATGAATACCTAGGGTCCCCTATAGGTCATGGCTAGTAGGTAAAAATAAGATCCTTAGCATGTGTGTACACTCTTGCATCTATCATTGCGTCTATCATTGCATTTATCATTGCATTATTCATGGTCAGTCATGGTGAGATGATATTACAGAGTAAGATGAGACTAGGGGTACTAGTTGCACTGATGAGATGTAGATGGACATAAATTCTATGTGATATGACTTTTGAAAGTGTTTACTCTTGCATTGATGTGATGATATTCAGTGACTTTTATGAATTGCTATTGATATTGCTGAGGGGAGTGTTGATGGTTCCTTGTGTGGACCAATTCTTAATATGATGAAGTAATAATAAAATTATTGATGTCCTAAATGGTAAAGCTGAAATGTGTGCAATTTACCCTTCTGTGAGAGTTTCAATATGAATCTTGTTTATGCTTATTTGAGGGCTTGAAAGTCTAATTAATAACTGATATGCCGATTGGATGACTTGAATACCTACTTAATAATGGTTGGTAACTGCTATATCCTTGGCTATTATATTTGATGTCCGTTGATGACTATTATGCCCTTGTTTGTTGATATTATTCAAGTTCATAAATTAAGGTTATTGTTATGTACAATGTGAAATAATTATGATTATGTTTATATGGTTAGAGATAATTGCTAAGGTTGATAAGAACTTAGAAGGTTAATACAATTGTTGTAGATCAAAGTGGAGTAATGAATGAAGCAAGAACTTAGCAGATAGAGGACGAACTTGGTGTGAATGTAATTGTTAGCTATCATATTTATCTTATTAATTTTATATGGTGTTGTATGATCTAATCCTGGTTGGTCGATGATACTTACTTGTACGTGTGTTTATACTGATTCTTCTCTTACTACATCCTTGGGGTGTAGATATGTTGTGGGAACAGCTAAAGTTCTTATGAGAAGCGGCAAGTATTCATCAACAACTTTGCTTATTTTATTCCTACAATGAGAGCTATGTCTCTTATTTTGTTTTTTATTACATTTGAAGTTCTTGTTTATGTCTAGACTAGGTCCTTGGAAAGATGTTGTACTTTTATTTTATCCAAACAAATATTGTAAGATTTTGTTGGTATTTCAATGGTTTAAGAATTTATTTGATAAGACTTCCACATATTTATGGTTGGGTGATTCAAGGTTCTCCTATCTAGATAGATTAGAGTAGGTACTCGCACGATCCCTATATTTTGGGTCGTGACATTTCCCCTATTATTAATACATGACTTATTGTGTGAAAAGTAAAATAGCGATTCTATTGGTTTTGATAGAGGTTGATATTGATTGTACCTCTCTTGACAAGTGTGAGTTGATTAAAATTTGGGAGATATTGATGATATTTGGGCTTGTGGCCAATGTTTTTGAGTTAAGTATGTCCTTGTGTGCCTGGATTGAGACATTTGTGTTTCTCTTATCATTGTGGATCATACATACTCACTCGTATTCATATCATGACATTGATAAAGAGATATTTTTGAGAAAGGTGATTTGAATATGACTTGCAAGGCGGATGGGAAAATGTTCTGGGAGGATTTTATCAAATATTTCCTTGAAAGAACTCGCATGCCCAATGAAAAAGTATTCTAGGTGGATTTTATCAAATTTTGCCTTGAAATAACTTGCATGCCCGATAGGAAAGTGTTCTGGGTGGATTTTACTTGTATGCCTAATGGGAACGTATTTCGGGTGGGTTTTACTGATTTTAATTTGCATACCCGATGAGATCTGGGTGGACCGATAAGAAATGGTTTGGGGAGAATTCATGATTTGCATGCCCGATGAAAAATTATTTCAGGTGGGTATGTGGACACAAATTTCCCATGAATCCCAGCTAGCTATACATGGCGGCGGGTGTATACTGTAGCATATATTGCATCATATTGCATTCATCTCATCATTTACATTTGATTTGTATTGTTATTATTGTGAACGGTGATTGAGTAGCTTGTTACTTTTATACTAACTTGAGGAATTGTGGATTTCATTCAGTGTTGATTTTGTACTATTGTTCTATAACTGCTAGATTAGGTGTGGCTTTCATGATTGGCAGGTGGCCAAGGATATAGTCGATAGTGTTGCTTAAGGTGGCTCTCATCATCACTTTAAATTAGAGTTAGTCGACGATGCTGCTGAGTACATATGGTTTGGTACTCACACTTATTTATTTATGCACTTCATGTCCAGTTACTGAGCAACTTATTCCCCGATGTTGAGTTAGAGTCTACGCTCAAGATTTCATTCATCGAGATTCAGTGGTAGCGATTGATTGACCCAGTGTCTACCAGATCTCATCTATTATGTTACTATTGTCTTTTCTTATTTCTAGTTATATTAGACTACTTTTTGTACTAATTATATTATTAGAGGCTTGTACTTATGACTTCTAAATTTTTGATGGTGTTTGTTGGAATTCGTACTCCTTTATCGAGTTGTTTATGAGATTCAGTTTTAAAACTTATCCTTATTTTACTTTCTTTCGCATATTTACTTGATTAGTATTGTTTGAATGTTGGGTTGGCTTCCTATCTCTAGGGTTGAGATATGGTCATCATGACTTGAATTTTCAGTCATGACAGGTTAGTATCAGAGCGCTAGGTTCATTGGTCTCACTAGTATAAGCTAAGTCTGGTTGAGTCTTTGTGAATCGGTGCGGAGACATCTGTTATCTATCTTCGAGAGGCTATAGGACTTTAGGAAACTCCATTTTTCTTGATTCTTTATCGTGCATTCTTGGTCCAATTTAACTCTTAAAATCTACTCATTTTATTCTCTCACTTGTTGTGAGGACACATTGGGGTGACATTTTGCGGTATGGTACAAGACATGATACTAAGGAAGGAGTGATAGACTTATGTGTAGCCCGATGTAGACTATATCTATGATTTAAAGATAAATTGAGTAAGGTTGTGGTTCAGATTATGCATTTTGAGGATATTTGTATGGAAATGTGAACAAAGGTATAAAAAACTTTATGAATGTCCTATCTTCTACAGTTAGTTTTTAGTAGTTTAAAGATTATATATGTGGCATAGATGGTATCTGAAATAGTGTTGACAATTGGGAATGACTAAGGGAATAACCTGGTAATAAGCGTGATGACTTTGAAGACTATAGTTATAGAAGTTTGTCATGAAAAGAATTGGTTTCTCAATGTATGATGAGAACGAAGATACTTCAACAGAGATCAAAATATTTACTAGACTCTTATGGCATGAATGTATCAACGGGGATTTATCAGTTCTGTGGTGGGATAGGTATATATATTAATATTTTAAGAAAAGGTTAAAATGGTGAACAATTAGTAGATCGGTTAAGAGGATATGTTTCTAAGCATAAGAAAAGATTTCATATAAAGAGGTTTGAGGTGGTATGACTAGTTTCGAGGTTCTTATGAAAATTATGCTTTCTATCTTGTGGAGTGGTGGTACAACAAAGAGAATTTGAATGGTTTAAGTTTTAGGATATGACTTCCATAGTAGGACTTGTGTTTAATTGGCTAGAGTCATGAGGTGTGCTAATTTTTCTATTGACTAGAATTTATAAAAGGGTAAATTGACTAGTTGTGTCACGACCCAATTTCTTAATCATGATGGCACCTACAATCTCCTGTAGGTGAACCAGTTTCTGTAGCCCAGAATGGTTAGTAATGGGCTACTACCTAACAAGCATTCAGAAGAATAGGATAAATGCGGAAGCAAGAGATAAAAGATAAGAAATAATCAAAAGGAATATATATAAGCGGAAGTTAAACAAAACCCATGACCTGGTATCATAGTATAAGAGTCGGTACTAGATATACAGAGTACAAAAGGTGCAAAAGAATATATACATCTGTCTATGAGTAAAAAAAGTGTACATATTGTAACGACCGGGTCCGTCGTTACGGGTAGTCCAATCGTGCCAAGTTTTAGAGTTAGAAAACTCTGGGTTTGGGAGTTTGAAATTCTGGGCTAGTCTAGCCTCGACCAATTTTGGAGCGAGGTAGAGTCTAGGGAAATCTAGGTAAGGATTGGTCTTTGTGTCTTGTGTTGAGCTAGATTTTCACATAGCCAAGACATAAAGAAGTCCGGGGGACTTTTCAGAATCGAATTTGGGTAAGTAGAACTCCCGGAATCGCGTTCGACGTAAAGGGGTTATTTTGGGTCGTCGAGGAAAGCAAGTGTATTGTAAAGTGGCAAAAACTGGGAGATTTTCGTACATTCTGTCCATGATGGGTGCAACCATGCGCGATAGCGACCACCGCTATAGCGGCGGTCAAGGGCGATCAATGCCACTTAAGACCGTCGTAGCGGTAGTCATCCGCTATAGAGGGACCGCTATAGCGGAGCAGGCCGATGGGATTTTAATGCAGAAACAACTCCCAAAACATTCAGATTTTCACAATTTCATTTTGGGAGAAGGGCTAGGCGATTCCAGGCATTTTTCTTCCTTGTTTCGTCGAAATTCTTCCCTAAGGTAAGATTTTCTTTCCCCAATCTTTGTATTA
>QJPP01006064.1:0-18923 GCA_003996215.1 Jaltomata sinuosa | reverse complement strand
GGTTGTTGAATTAGGTTCTTGAACTTAATAGTGAATATGGAAATTTTAAATTAGTTTATATTGTTGGGTTATAATCTTGACTTAGTTTTCAACTTTAGGTTGTTGAATTAGTTTCTTGAATTTTATAGTGAATTTAGAAATTTTGAATTAGTTTATATTGTTGGATTATAATCTTGAATTAGTTTTCAACTTTAGGTTGTTGAGTTAGTTTCTTGAATTTGATAGTGAATTTGGAAATTTTGAATTAGCTTATATTGTTGGGTTATAATCTTGAATTAGTTTTCAACTTTAGGTTGTTGAATTAGGTTCTTGAATTTGATAGTGAATTTAATTTTTTTGAATTAGTTTATATTATTGGGTCATAATCTTGAATTAATTTTCAACTTTAGGTTGTTGAATTAGGTTCTTGAATTTGATAGTGAATTTGGAAATTTTGAATTAGTTTATATTGTTGGGTTATAATCTTGAATTAGTTTTCAACTTTAGGTTGTTTAATTAGGTTCTTGAATTTGATAATGAATTTGAAAATTTTGAATTAGTTTATATTGTTGGGTTATAATCTTGAATTAGTTTTCAACTTTAGTTTATATTATGAATGTCAATGAGTCTAATTTATAATTGAATCATTATATTTTTGTAGATGGATCATCATTTATGGATGTATGATATGTATTATAAAAATGGTGGTGCTATTAAATCTGAATTTTAAAGGAGTTAGAGGTTTTATCGAGCATGCAATGTCACTAGACAACTATCAAAGTCATGGTGTGGTTAGGTGTCCTTGAAGTAAATACCGGTGTATGAATTTTTTTTAATCTAGATTCAATTATGGTTTATCTCTATCGTAATGGATTTAAGCCTAGATATTTTGTGTGGGTTGATCATGGTGAGAAAGATGGGTTGATGAATGGTATATTTTATAATTCGCTGTCTATGAATGAATATAATAGGGTTGAATATGATAGGTCTCAAGATGATAGGGTTGAACACGATAGAGTACATGAAATGGTTAATGATGCTTCCGGGGTTCAAGATGGGATAAAACCCGAACACTATTTAGAAGAAGCTCCTAATGAAGAAGTAAAATGCTTCTATAAACAATTACAAGAGGGTAATCGTCCATTATGTGAAGGGAATCCACATTCTGCTTTGTCAATTGCACTTAGACTATTGAGTATTAAATTAGATTGGAGTGCTCGTCAAACTCTTATGGACTCTGTAGTTGATCTTTTGGGGGAAGTAGCTAATAATCCAGAGTTGAAGATACCTAAGAATTTCTATGAAGCATATGTGTGTGGTATTCGTTTACCTCCACCTACAGGGCTGGCTGTGCCCACTATCCTTATCTTTGTCTCCCCGTCCTACCGGGGTTCGCCTCTTATTCCACATTCCTATACTAATCTAATTTGGAAATTAGTTTTCAAGTTAGGAGTGTCATATGATAAAATTAATTATTGTGTAAATGGTTGCATGTTGTTCTATAAGTATGATGATCATCTTGACAATTATAAGTTTTGTGGACATGCTTGGTATAAGCAGACTCCCGGTGGAAAGATGGTTCTAATTAAGGCGATGCATTATCTACCTCTTATACCTAGGTTAAAGAGGTTGTACGCTTCAATGAGTTCTGCCCCACATATGAGATGACACCGTAAAAATAGAAGGCCACCGAGTGTCTTGTCTCATCCATCAGATGGAGAAGCTTGGAAGCATTTCAATAGAACATATCCTAATTTTGCTAGAGAACCAAGAAATGTTAGATTGGGATTGTGTGCAGATGGTTTCACACCATTCTCTAATAATGCTCCACCTTATTCTTGTTGGCCTGTATTTCTTACTCTGTATAATCTCCCGCCTAAAATGTGATGACAGGTCCCTATATATTTCTAATTTGTATTATCCCGGGTCCCCGTAATCCAAAAAGTTTGATTGATGTTTATCTGCATCCATTGATAGATGAGCTAAAACAATTGTGGTTTGACGGTGTAGTGACATACGAGATATCAATTAACCAAGATTTTACTATGCATGCTTCTTTAATGTGGACTATTAATAATTTTCCAGCGTATGGGATATTGTTCGGTTAGATGACTGCTGGAAAGTTAGCTTGCCCGCATTGCATGGAAAATTTTAAAGAATTCACATTAAACCATGGCCGAAAAAATTGCTGGTTTGATTGTCATCGTCAGTTCTTGCCAATGGACCACGAGTTTAGAAATATGAAAAATGCATTCAGAAAAAAAAAGTTTGAAAATATGCCACCTCTATCACTTTTAGGACATCAGATTTGGGAGAGAGTTAGTCAGTTGCCTAAAATTATATATTTGGGAGAGAGTTCTAGACTTCATGGATATGGTGTAGAACATAATTGGACCAAAAAAAGCATATTTTGGGAGTTACCGTATTGGAAGGATAATCTTTTATGACATAATTTTGATGTGACACACATTGAAAAAAAAAATTTGGTCATTTGTTCAACACAGTAATGGATGTTAAGGGTAAGACAAAAGACAATCCAAAAGCAAGAATGGACTTAAAGGAATGTTGTAGGAGAAAGGAGTTGTGGTTGCAGGAAATGAGAAATGGTAAAGTAGTTAAGTCCAAGGCAAGTTTTTCATTCACATTGGATGAGAAACGATAAATTTGTGAATGGGTGAAGAATTTGAGAATGCCCGAGGGCTATGCTTCAAATTTGGGAAAGAAGACAGATATGGATGAAGGAAAATTGATTGGTATGAAAAGTCATGATTATCATGTTTTCATAGAAACTTTGATTCCTATCGCATTTATCCACCTACCCGACAAGATGTGGAAACCAATCACAGAGATAAGTCTGTTCTTCAAAGATTTGTGTTCTAACACTTTGTTGGAGAGTAGCTTGGAAAGGATGCAACAAAATATTACTGCCATCACCACTAAGTTAGAGAAGATCTATCCATGTGGTTTTTTTGATGTGATGGAGCATTTTCCAGTTCACCTTATAGAAGAGGCACTCCTTGGCGGTCCAGTTCAAACAAGGTGGATGTATCCATTCGAGAGGTAATGACCCTTTATTATTTTTGTTATTCTTTCTTAAACTTATTATATTAATTAGCTAATATGCAATTATATAGGACAATTGGAAATTGCAAACAAACTATTAAGCAAAGAGGAAAGATCGAAGGATCAATTTGTGAAGCTTATCTTGCAAGAGAAACTGCTCATTTTTATTCTTACTACTTCGGGAATAAAGTGCTATGTAAGAGAAATAGTGTTAATCACAATGATGACGGTGATCCTATGTTTGAACCGATTTTAATTTTTAATCAACCTGGGCGAGGATCTAAAAAATTTCAAAGGCGAGGTTTCACTAGTGTTGAAAAACAATCAGCTGTAACACATATTTTGCTCAATTGTCCCGAGATTCAACCATATCTTAAGTAAGTCTTGTTGAATTAAGTTATCGAATTACATGAATTTAAATACTAAGTGTTAAACTAATGAAATATCTCAATGTACACTTAACAATAAATTCGTAAGCATATGGGGTAATGATGCCATATATACAAACTTTTTCGATTGGCTGAAAAATAATGTAAGTGTGTAAAAGCTCATTTATTCATTTACGCTTAATATTGAATTAACATGTATAATATACTCATCTACTAAAATTTAATTTGTAGGTTTTTTATGAACATAATATTGTCGAACATCCATAATTGGTGAGAGATGTTGCACTTAGGCCTGAAAGTCAAATTCAGACGATGACTAAGTATTGTGTGAATGGGTTTCAAGTTTCAAACTGAAAAAGTTTCTAAATATAAGAAAACTAATAATAGCGGAGTGTGCATTCAAGGTGATGTCGACGGTAATGGCCAAACTGTTGAATATTATGGTGTCATACAATAGATTGTTGAAGTTAGATATCCTGGTTGGCTGGAAAAAAATGATAGTGATATTTCGGTGCAAGTGATTTGATCCTTCACAAAGAGGTACTAGAGTGAATCAACAACATAATATAATTAAAGTAAATCACACGATATAATATGATCGCTATGATCCTTTTATCATTGCACAAAATGTTAAGCAAGTGTATTATGCTCCATATCCATTGCACAGAGATAAGGTTGATTGGTGGGTGGTCATAAAAACTAAGCCTGTGGGTAGGATTGAGATTGAGAATGTGTTAGATGTGGTGTACTAGAACGATGTCGTAGTTGTTTATCAAGCAGTGGATGCTTAGTTGGAAAACAATCTAGAACATCCTCAACACATATTACAAGAAGTTTTTGATGATGAGTTGATTGCCATCGCAAATCTTGAGGGATAAATAACTGAGGAGGAAGAATGCGATGATGAAAATTAAACAACTGATGAGGAAGAATGGGAGACTGATGAAAATAAAACAAGTGAGGACGAAGATTGGAAGAATATGGACTAGTATGTAAATTTGTTTATACTTATGATTATGACTTTAATTTCTTTAATATTTATGATTATGATTTTCTTTAATACTTATAATTTTCTTTATGTATTTTAATGTAAATTTGCATACAGATGTCATCAGGTGACGACAGATTGCATAACTTATGCCTTGGCACCTTCTGAGAGACAATGAATGGAGAAAGATAAAGATATGTGCAAGATCATTGAGTCTTTCAAAGAACCGCTTAGATTGACTTTTTTTTAGTTTGCATTAACTTTTTGACACTTTATTTATAATTTTGTACTCTTAGTTTGCAATAGCTTTTTGACACTTTATTTCTTGAACATGAAGAACAAAAGCGATGGACAACGTCATTTTTTTGGACAAATTAATTAAATATTTTCAGAAAAGCGACATACTGTTGAGTCCCTATCCATCGCTTTATTCTTCATGTTCAAGAACAAAGCGACGGACAGCGTTGCTTTTATGGAAAAAAGAAAAAAAGTCATGCCTTTTTGATTTGCGTCAGTGTCCATCATTTTTAAAGTGACGTTGTCCATCGCTTTTGGAAAAGCGACTGACCACTTTCCCACGAAAGTGAGTCCATCGCTTTTCGTTGCTTTTGGCTAAAAAGGTGACGGACAACGTCTCTATTGGCCGTCTCTTTTTAGGCTTTTTTAGTAGTGTCTTCTTATGAGTATACATATGGAGATAGGTGTGGACCGCACCAAGGGTTGTGCATGTCGCACGAGGTCCGCACCTCAAGGCAGAATCTTTATCTCAATTTATCACTTCACACTTCAACTCCTTTTGAGCTCCTTTAGGTCCGATTCCTTGTTTTCTATCTTTGACTAAGAGCACCTGCATTCATGTCAATAAAGGCCATAAGAACCTCTAAATTTTATCAAAACATGTCAATAATTCATGATTAAAGGCTCAATTAGTTGGTAGATTACCGACTTATCAAACCCCTAAACTTGAACTATTGCTTGTCCTCAAGCAAGATACTCATAAGGTAATGAATGAATTATGCTCTAAAACTCAATCAAGGCACAAAAGATTAATCTATTCTAAGACCTAAAAAAAAAGACTCAACTACAATGCTCATCTCAATTTAAACAACCACATTATTAAGGCAAATGATCATTTCAAAAACCTTTTCAAAAGGACTTCATTTCCCATTCAAAATCAAGGGAATTCGTCATTCAAAACAAGATATAAAGCTTCTAAAATCATTGGCATGGACCATCAAGGTTTGCCTCAAGATTCTCCACACAACTTGTCTTATTCAATCCTCTCAATTGAAATAGAGACTTCATGTTTCAATTCGAGTGCGCGATGTCACTCACCATAAGAGAGAATCCCACTCACAATCATGCAATTCTCAATATAAGGGATTAGAAGAGAACTGAAAAGACTCTCACTCTCTCAAGGAAGAACTGCACACATGTCGAACCATAGACTTTCTCTTCATGTAAATCTCCACTAATGTAGAGTGGCCAAGCTCGGAATCACTAAGGACTTGCTGGTTACGATGTTGGGTAGGGATAAGGTGAGGATTACATTTGGCTCAAGTGACTAAACCTCCCTAACGCTCTTTTTTATCATTCTGAACACCGCTCACATTTTTCAACTTTGACTTCACCTTATTTCTCCCTCACACAACCCAAGCTTTTCCCTTTCAATCTTGATCATTCAACTTCCTTGTAACACCTTCGCTTTGTAGCACCATTTCTTTTCTTTTTATTTTTCTCATTGTATTGAAATTTTGGAGCAATTTTTATTCAACATAAGGTTCTACCTTGCACTTGAAGTGCATTCTTTTTCTTCTCCACATTGAGCACAAACACCCTCGAACTTAGGCTTTTGCCTATGTTGTCATTTTATTTCCCCCCCAAACTTAGGCTTTTTTCCTATGTTTCACTTTCAAGCCATTAGGGAGGACAGGTGCAAAGATAGAGGTTTCAAAAAGGTCAAGGTGTCAAACAAGGTGCCAAAGAACGGTCACAATCTTAAAAGGGGTTTACTTGGATTGATGTCAAGGGAAGTCATTTGAAGTGGTTATTTAAAAAGGGCCTAAGATCATCTTCCAAGCTCGGTCACATTTAGAATTTCGCCTTGAATCATATTCGGGACAAGTTTTAGATGACACGCATGCACAAGAATCAAGGTATAGCCTCAACACACACAACATCACCTCACAAGAACTTTCAACATTGGTCTCAAAATCAATTGGGACAAATGACTTTGACAAGCTATTCCGAGTTTATTAAACACTCATTTGTAAATCGATCAAGTTAAACTGAGAGTGTGTAAGTCATAACAAGCGAATGCTATCCTCAAAAAATTATCTTCCCTCTTTCCTTTCCTTTTGAAAAACTTCTTGTGAAGAAATTTTTTATGTGGGTCCATTTCGGGACAAGAAAAGCACACACTCAAATTAAAACTAAAACTTGGCATTTTCCCTTAAGAAAGTTTCCTCTCAATCCATCATAGGGAAACACCAACTCGGTTCGACACAAAAACAAAAGAAAAAGAAAATAAAGAAAATATTTGCTCCTTGGGAAAGAACTGTGGTATTAAGAAAAACCTCGGAGTTTATTGCTAAAGTACTATTAACAAGGCAATTACCAAATTTGTGCGCTCATGAATTATTTGAAAAATAAGCCTCGGCATAGGTAGCACATTTGTCAAGTGTGGGTACTAATACAATGGAATCATGTAAGACTAACCCGGCACACAATCAAGATTTAAAAATCAAGCCCGGCGAGGGCATAATTAAGCACAAGGCCAAAAGATATTAAACATCAAGCCCAGCGAGGGCACAATTAAGCACAAGGCCAAAAGGCAAATCAAGCTTCACAAATAATTACAGATGATGTGACGCCAATTTACGTCACTTTCGACTCCTTTTTACTAAGAACAATCGTATGTTTTCAAGCAACCGTTGTTGTTTTTGATGTTTTTATGTTGTATTTGTAGGAAATGGAAACAAACACGGAAACGGAAGGAAATACGAGAAAAAGAGGATTTTGCCTAAGAGTGACGGCCTGAGTGACGGCCCGTCACACATGTGACGGTCCGTCACAGTGACCGTCAACTTGAGGCAGTGGTGCTGCCTAGCAGTGACGGTCCAGGCGACGGTCCGTCACTGCCTTGACGGTCCATCAGCCTGGCCGTCAAGTTAAGGCAGTGGCGTTAAGCGGCTGCCCGCGTTTTGGGGATTCCTAGCCCGTTTTGGATTTGGCTTCTATTACTCCTATAAATACCCTATGATAGGTTTATTTTATTTATCATTCACTCATTAGTTTAAAACACGTTTTAGTTATTTTTGAGATCAAACAACACGGTTCATTTGTATTGAACTCGTGTTCTTGATTCGTTCGTGAGTTCTTGGTATTTCTTGTTCTTCGATATTGGAAGATTGATTGTTTCATTATATTGTAAGACTTTTCTTCCCTTTATTATGAATACAACTATTTTCTCTTCTTCTTCGAGCATGAGTAACTAAAACTCCCGCAACTAGGGTTGTGGGAGCTATGGCTAAAGTAGCGATATATATTCCGGGTAGCGACGGGTTCAATTTACATGTAGTCACGTTGTTAATCATACTTTATGTCACGTTTTCTAGTGGTTGCAAACATTAGAACATGCCTAGGTTTAATTTGCTTGAGTAAAGAGATTAAAACCGGGAAAACTTGATTAACAACAAGGATTCGAGACTACTAACTCTCGTCTAATGATAAATGCCGTAACTGGATTAAGCTACTTGATGTTAGGATTGAAAGCTAAAAAGCACATCTTTTCGAGGTCGAGAGAATAAAAAAGGAAATTTGTTTATTTGGTCGAGAGACGTTTAGACGATACAATTGACGCAATCACATTGTGACACGCATGTAGAAAGAACCCGGTTAAGCCTAGAATCGACATTGTTACAACGCCATGGTGAACTCATCCCTAGTTCATTCTCTCCTACTGATTATTCTCTTACATTATTGTTGCTTTTGTTCACGTTGATTACAAAACCCCCCCCCCCTTTATTTATTGGAAATGATTGACAACTAGTCACATAATTCACTAAAGTCTTAATCTTCACCATATTCTCTGTGGGATTCGACCCCAACCTTTGTTTGGGCTCTTTACTTGACAACGATCGCTTACGCTTCTTTAATTAGAAGTGTAGTTTGAGCGTTATCAAAAAGTGGCGCCGTTGCCGGGGAATACGGTTTTTGATTAAGTCTAGTGTGTTTATTTGACTCTTAGTCATAATTTCCTGCTTTACGTTTATTTGTTGTTTTTGTTTTTGATAGGTGACAGATTTGTGCATGCCAAGTACCCGAAGCTCGGGTGAATCAACACTACCTTACGACCCCGAGCTTGCGAGAACATTAAGGCAGAATATGGCCGCACAAAACGAGGCAGCAAGGATCGCTGCAGAACTGCAGGCCCAACAAAATCTGAATGCTGGTGGTCTGCTGGATGATGTCGCACGGAATGATGAGGATCTCGATCTAGATGGAGCTGGCGCTACGGGCGCCATTGTTGTTCCACCGCTACCGCCCGGAGCAAAGTTCAATATCACTAGCACGATGATTCAATTGCTGAATTTGAGAGGTGTATTCCGTGGTGCCGCTGGTGATGATCCAAACCAGCACTTAATGAATTTCGTGGGGATCTGCAAATCATTTGAGCTGCCGGGCGTGAGTCAGACAGCGATCAGGCTCAGGTTGTTTCCATTGTCTCTGTCTGATGAGGCAGCATTGTGGTTGACTGAGCTGACCCCCGACTCTATCGCAACGTGGGGAGAGTTGAGAGGAGCTTTCCTAGAAAGGTTCTTTCCTCCCTCTCGGATGATACAGTTGAGGGACGAGATTAGCAACTTCAGGCAGCAACCGCACGAAGTGCTGCACGAGACTTGGTTGTGTTTCAAAAAAAAGATAACCCAATGCCCGAACCATCAGTTGACCGATAACTTCTTGATGCAAACGTTCTACCGGGCACTGAATTCGGCTATCAAGCCGACGTTAGACAACACAGCAAGTGGTGCATTCATGGGTCTCACCTTTGTTGAAGCCACAACTACTCTGGACAGGCTCACCAGAACCAACAGGGTCTGGCACACACGAGATTCAGAGGTTGCAGCTAGCACCTACACCGTTGGTATGTCAGCAGAGCAGCGTAGGAAAGAGGAGGAGCGCGACCAAGACATGGCGCATCTGAAAACACAGTTGGAGCTCCTGACAAAGCACTTGTGCTCAGGAGGTATGAAGAAGGTGCAAGCTGTGGGTTCCCAAGGTATAGAGACTGAGGAAGCAAATTACTTGGGGGGTTTCCAGGCCAATGGCCAGGGAAACCAAGGTCGGAACTATCAGCGAGACAACCACTATGATAAAAGTGGCTACAAAGAGCGCGACCAAGGAAACTGGAGGAACAACACCGATAGAGGTGGGTTGTATATACCACCTGTTAATCGGGATAAAACTGGCAGCGAGGCTGAGACGTCCAAACTTGAGAACATGATGGCGAAAATGCTGCTGAAGGTGGAATCGACTGACTCTGGGGTAAAGGCAATGCGGAATGAGTTATCAACATTGAGTCAGGTAGTGGAGTCACACTCAACCGCGATCAAGCAACTAGAGCAGCAAGTGGGTCACATCTCGGCATCTCTAAACCCAAGGAAGACGGGTACCTTGCCGAGCGACACCACTCATCCGAGGAATGACGCAAGCTATATGGCGATCACCACAAGAAGCGGAAAAATATTACCGGAATCACATCTGGTAGTTCAGACTCAAGGTGATGTTGCGGATGATGAAGAGGCGGTAGAGGAGGAAACTCCAAAGCCCGCGGAGAAACGCAAGGAAGCTGAAAAGCTTCCAACTATGATGTTTCGACACCCACCTCCTTTCCCCCAGCGGTTGAAGAAGAAAGCCGACGATGGTAAGTTCCTGAACTTCATGACCATGCTGAAACAGATTTCAATAAACATACCATTGGTGGAAGCGCTGGAACAAATGCCCGGGTATGCCAAGTTCATGAAGGACTTGATTACAAAGAAAAGGACGGTAAGTTTTGAGCCGGAAGACAACCTCCATCACTGCAGCGCTATTTCCTCTAGATCATTAGTGGAAAAGAAAGGAGATCCAGGTGCGTTCACTGTTCCATGTACTATCGGGAAGCTCAACTTCGGAAGAGCTATGTGTGATCTTGGTGCTAGTATCAATTTGATGCCGCTAGCAGTGTATGAAAAATTGGGTTTGGGAGCTCCTAAACTAACGTCCATGAGAGTGATGATGGCGGACCGTTCGGTAAAGCGACCCGTAGGGATATTGTCTGATGTGCTGGTCAAGATTGGTAAACTTATATTCCCGGCCGACTTTGTGATCTTGGATTGCGAAGTGGATTTCGAAGTTTCCATAATCTTGGGACGACCATTGCTAGCCACAGCAAGAGCCTTGGTTGACATGGAGAAAAACGAACTGACCTTCAGGCTAAACAATGAAATGGTCAAGTTCGATATGTCCAGAGTGATGAAGCAACCAAGTGACATGAGGGTGGTCGCGGTCATCAATGCTATTGAGGAAGGCCCTGCGGATATGGATCTTGAGGAGAAGGGTTGTGTTGAAACCCGAGCTGTTATGAGAGTCAAGTCGCGATCGCAAGAGGACGAGCATGTAGAGGAAGGCGGTGAAAATAGATCAAAGAAACAAAAGCACCGCAAGAGAATCTACAAAGAAAGAGCGAAGAAGTTGTCGCGACTAGCGATGGAGCCCAAAAAGGAAGCTGGAATGCCACACTCCATCGAGTTCTCTTGTTTTGGAGACCCTGGCGGTCTCCAACATCATTCTAGAATCTGAGTCCGATCGACTTCACAGGTATTCCTTTATTCTCACAGTTTTAGTTTTCATATGTATGCATTGGGGACAATGCATGAGTCTAAGTTGAGGGTGTTGGAAAACCTGTGAGTCACCACCGAGGGTTTTTGTTGCCGATTTCTTTTCCCTCCGGTGTGCTATCTAGTAGAACCGGCATGTTTAGGTTGTTATTTTAAAATTTTTTTTTTTTTAGTCGTTTTACTAGTGTCTATGCAAGCATGACGTTTTTCTTGTCTAAAAACGAGGCCCCTTTAAAAATTTTCTGGTTTTGTACTTATGTTGAAACGATTGACTGTCTGGATCTGTAGATGTCATTGTGTGAATATGATAGAATGAGTATGCTTAAGCCGAGCGGTTGTTTGATAGTTGGTAGCGATATAGTTTATTGGTGCCAAGAGCGTGTGAGATGATTGTTATAAATTCTTACTCTGTGCATGCATCTAGAACTTGCCCGGTCTATTTTGTTAAGTTCGAAGTTTGGTTGCTTAGGAAAGGATCACAGGCCCTTTTTGTGTGCAGTCCACTTAACCTAAAAGACCGTCCAAATATAAATAATCCCTTGATCCCTGTTTGAGCCAAATTAACCTTATTCTTTCAATAACCTGTCACCATGCCTGTTTAACTTTGAATCCCTATTTTGGCCCTGGTCCTTCCTTGGACATCGTGCACCTCAACTCAGGCAATCAGCCTAAGTTGAGGGTGGCTACCATAGAGGTAAACCTTGTTTTGGCCCTGGTCCTGCCATGGACATCGTGCACCTCAACGCAGGCAATCAACCTAAGTTGAGGGTGGCTACTACAGAGGTGAATGATAAGAAAAAGAGGATGGAGATGGTTGGTTGTGAATAGAAGGAAAAGTTCGGGTGTGTGCCTAAGAAAAGAAAAATAAAAAAAAGAAGTGAAAAAGATTGAAAAAGTAATAAAAAGAATGGTCAAAATATAGAGGCCGCACCTGTAGCTAGAGAGAAGGGAATAAAGAGGTGAATAAGGATGGACAAAGTAACGTTATGTGGTAAGAAGACGTCGGTAGTTCCAAGGAGGGCTTAGTCACTAACCCCTAAATGTATCCTACCTGCACCTGAAGCCTCATTACAAGCCTAAACAAGTCCTGTAGTGATCCTGAGTAGCTTTCTGAAGAACCGAAATAGAATAGTAAGGGCAAGCCTATGGTATCGCATGTGCATTGTTTGAAATCGTTTGTGAGTGTGAGCGCTTACCTAGTCCAAAATCTTGTGTGTGGGATTTCTTTGTGGTGAGGGCACCAAGATGTCTGTATTGTCTATTGATTGTTAGGATAGCTGCGCGTGTGTATGTAGAATGTTCTATCATATCAGAATGACATGTTTGGATCCTTGCAAGTTAGTGTTTCATACATTCGTGTGCTACGAGGGAGCTTGATTTAATTGAATAAGTTTTGAATGACCATGAGTTGCTATAGACACGAGTTTGTGTTCTTAGTTGAGTCGTATTATTGTTTTATGTTATGTTGCTTGAGGACAAGCGAACGTTTTAAGTTGAGGGTGTTGATGTGACGCCAATTTACGTCACTTTCGACTCTTTTTTACTAAGAACAATCGTACGTTTTCAAGCAACCGTTGTTGTTTTTGATGTTTTTATGTTGTATTTGTAGGAAATGGAAATAAACACGGAAACGGAAGGAAATACGAGAAAAAGAGGATTCTGCCTAAGAGTGACGGCCTGAGTGACGGCCCGTCACACATGTGACGGTCCGTCACAGTGACCGTCAACTTGAGGCAGTGGTGCTGCCTAGCAGTGATGGTCCAGGCGATGGTCCGTCACTGCCTTGACGGTCCGTCAGCCTGGCCATCAAGTTAAGGCAGTGGCGTTAAGCGGCTGCCCGCGTTTTGGGGATTCCTAGCCCGTTTTGGATTTGGCTTCTATTACTCCTATAAATACCCTATGATAGGTTTATTTTAATTATCATTTACCCATTAGTTTAAAACACGTTTTTAGTTATTTTGGAGAGCAAACAACACGGTTCATTTTTATTGAACTCGTGTTCTTGATTCGTTCGTGAGTTCTTGGTATTTCTTGTTCTTGGATATTGGAAGATTGATTGTTTCATTATATTGTAAGACTTTTCTTCCCTTTATTATGAATACAACTATTTTCTCTTCTTCTTCGAGCATGAGTAACTAAAACTCCCGCAACTAGGGTTGTGGGAGCCATGGCTAAAGTAGCGATATAGATTTCGGGTAGCGACGGGTTCAATTTACATGTAGTCACGTTGTTAATCATACTTTATGTCACGTTTTCTAGTGGTTGCAAACATTAGAACATGCCTAGGTTTAATTTGCTTGAGTAAAGAGATTAAAACCGGGAAACTTGATTAACGACAAGGATTCGAGACTACCAACTCTCGTCTTAATGATTAATGCCGTAACTGGATTAATCTACTTGATGTTTAGGATTGAAAGCTAAAAAAGCACATCTTTTCGAGGTCGAGAGAATAGAAAAGGAAATTTGTTTATTTGGTCGAGAGACGTTTAGACGATACAATTGACGCAATCACATCGTGACACGCATATAGAAAGAACCCGGTTAAGCCTAGAATCGACATTGTTACAACGCCATGGTGAACTCATCCCTAGTTAATTCTCTCCTACTGATTATTCTCTTACATTATTGTTGCTTTTGTTCACGTTGATTACAAAACCCCCCTTTTTATTTATTGGAAACGATTGACAACTAGTCACATAATTCACTAAAGTCTTAATCTTCACCATATTCTCTGTGGGATTCGACCCCAACCTTTGTTTGGGTTCTTTACTTGACAACGATCGCTTACGCTTCTTTAATTAGAAGTGTAGTTTGAGCGTTATCAACAGACAACTCCCTAACTTAAAGTACACATAGCCATCGATGCACAAAAATATTTATACAGATAATAATGAGTGCAAAAACTCCCTGGTGATGCTAATGGTGGCGACGACGCCTCCTTGAGTAAACCCACATAGGTGACCTATGGGACTGAGGTGGTGATGATGACGGTGGTGGGATGTGGCATGCACAAGGTCATTTTGAAAACCCACCAATGAGGGTATTGCAAGGTCCCATGGCAGCTTAAGGGGACCAAAAGAATCATCCACGAACCATCTCTCCTTGGCGGTCATCAATTCATGATAAGAAGGTGGCGGTGCAACTTAACTTGGCCTAGGTAGATGCGTCTATTAAGGCACAAATGAATCAGGAGGATCCAGATATTGTTGGGCTGATGGAGCATCAAACATTGCTTGAATTTTGGATGTACTTTCAACATTATTTGGGTCCCAACCCGTGCACCAATCATCGGGAGGGCTAGCAACCCTGGGAGAGGACATAGAATTCGGGGCCAGTAGATTAAGATCCCAATTAGGAATGTTTGGCTCAACATGCGATATTACTTGCCTAAGCTCATCAACCTTCACTTCCATGGTATCCATTCTAGCACAAAGCTTGTTCACACTTGACACTATCGGATTCAAAGCCGATTTAATGGCGGATTGAATCATGCGTGAAATATCTTTAGCCATCCTTTGTAAGATCTCCTAATTTTTGTGAGTAAGTTGATTAAGCTTGAGAAAATTACCTGAAGATGAGATGGCTTGGGAAGTCATATGGACAGTGTTTGATGCTCCTTGAGAATGGGAAGAAGTGGCCAAGTGATCATGAGTGATATTCTCAGCACGGGTGTTGACTGACATGGCACTATAAGCAAGGTGCTTTTTCTTAACATGCGGAGTATCTGTATTGATGTGACGCTAATTTACGTCACTTTCGACTCCTTTTTACTAAGAACAATCGTACGTTTTCAAGCAACCGTTGTTGTTTTTAATGTTTTTATGTTGTATTTGTAGGAAATGGAAGCAAACACGAAAACGGAAGAAAATACGAGAAAAACGAAGTTCTGCCTAAGAGTGACGGCCTGAGTGACGGGCCGTCACACATGTGACGGTCCGTCACTGGGACCGTCACACCAAGGCAGACTTCCAGGCGGCACCACTGCCTAGCAGTGACGGTCCAGGCGACGGTCCGTCACTGCTGTGACGGTCCGTCACCCCTGGCCGTCACGCTTAGGCAGTGACTCAGTCGGCGACCCGCGTTTTTGGGGATTCCTAGCCCGTTTTGGAATTGGTTTCTATTACTCCTATAAATACCCCATGTTAGGTTATGTTAAAGGTGTCGAATATTATTTTAATTTATTCTCCCATTAGTTTAAACAAGTTTTTAAGTCGTTTTGAGAGCAAACAACACGATTCATTTTGTATTGAACTCGTGTTCTTGATTCTTTCGTGAGTTCTTGGTATTTCTTGCTCTTGGATATTGGAAGATTGATTGTTTCATTATATTGTAAGACTTTTCTTCCCTTTATTATGAATACAACTATTTTCTCTTATTTATCGAGCATGAGTAACTAAAACTCCCGCAACTAGGGTTGTGGGAGCCATGGAAACGTAGCAATATAGATTCCGGGTAGCGTTGGGTTCGATATATGTATTGTCATGTTGTTAATCATTCAATTAGTCACGTTTTCTAGTGGTTGCAAACATTAGAACATGCCTAGGCTTAATTTGCTTGAGTAAAGAAGTTAAAACCGGGAAAACTTGATTAACGACAAGGATTCGAGACTACCAACTCTCGTCTTAAAGATTAATGCCGTAACTGGATTAGTCTACTTGATGTTAGGATTGCTAAGCTAAAAAGCACATCTTTTCGAGGTCGAAAGAATAGAAAAGGAAATTTGTTTACTTGGTCGAGAGACGTTTAGACGATACAATAGACGCAATCACATCGTGACACACATATAGAAAGAACCCGGTTAAGCCTAGAATCGACATTGTTACAATGCCATGGTGAACACGTCCTTAGTTCATCCTCTCATACTGATTTAAACTCCTACGTTTATTATTTGTTTTGTTTACACGTTGATTACAAACCCCCCCCTTTATTTACTGGAAACGATTGACAACTAGTCACAAAATTCACTAAAGTCTTAATCTGCACCATATTCTCTGTGGGATTCGACCCCAACCTTGTTGGGTTCTTTACTTGACAACGATCGCTTACGCTTCTTAAATAGAGGTGTAGTTTGAGCGTTATCAATAGTGGCGCCGTTGCCGGGGAATACGGTTTTTGATTAAGTCTGGTGTGTTTAGTTGACTTTTAGTCATAATTTCCTGCTTTTATTTCTGTTTGTTGTTTTTGTTTTTGGACAGGGTACAGGTTGTGCATGCCAAGTACCCGAGGTTCGGGGGAACAAATTTTACCTTACGACCCCGAACTTGCGAGAACATTGAGGCGGAATATGGCCGCACAATTAGACGCAGCAAGGATCGCCGCAGAACTGCAGGCCCAACAAAATTTGAATGCTGGTGGTCTGCAGGATGATGTGGTACGGAATGAGGAGGATCTCGATTTAGATGGAGCTGGCGCGACGGGCGCCATTATTGTTCCACCGCTACCGCCCGGAGCAAAGTTCAATATCACTAGCACGATGATTCAGTTGCTGAATTTGAGAGGTGTATTCCGTGGTGCCGCTGGTGATGATCCAAACCAGCACTTAATGAACTTCGTGGGGATTTGCAAATCATTTGAGCTGCCAGGCGTGAGTCAGACAGCGATCAGGCTCCGGTTGTTTCCACTGTCTCTGTCTTATGAGGCAGCGTTGTGGTTGACGGAGCTGACCCCCGACTCTATCGCAACGTGGGGCGAGTTGAGAGGAGCTTTCCTAGAAAGGTTCTTTCCTCCCTCTCGGATGATACAGTTGAGGGATGAGATTAGTAATTTCAGGCAGCAACCTCACGAAGCACTGCATGAGACTTGGTTGCGATTTAAGAAGAAGCTGACACAGTGCCCCAACCATCAGCTGAACAACGAATTCTTGATGCAGACATTCTACAGGGCACTAAATTCGGCTACCAAGCCAACATTGGACAACGCAGCAGGTGGAGCATTTATGGGTTGCACTTTTGCCGACGCCACAGCTATTTTGGACAGGCTCACCAAGACCAACAGAGCCTGGCACACACGGGATTCAGAGGTTGCAGCTAGCACGTATACCGTTGGCATGTCAGCAGAGCAGCGAAGGAAAGAGGAGGAGCGCGACCAAGACATGGCGCATCTTAAAACACAGTTAGATCTCCTGACAAGGCACTTGACGTCAGGAAGTATAGAGAAGGTACAAGTTGTGGGTTCCCAAGGTATGGAGACTGAGAAGGCCAATTACGTGGGGGGTTTCCAGGCCAATGGCCAGGGAAACCAAGGTCGGAACTATCAAAGAGACAACCACTATGAGAATGGTGGCTACAAAAATCGCGACCAAGGAAGCTGGAGGAACAACACCGATAGAGGTGGGTTGTATATACCACCTGGTAATCGGGATAAGACCGGCAGCGAGGCTGAGACATCCAAACGAGAGAATATGATGGAGAAGATGCTGCTTAAAGTGGAATCGACTGACTCTGGGGTAAAGGCAATGCGGAATGAGTTATCAACATTGAGTCTGGTAGTGGAGTCACACTCAACCGCGATCAAGCAACTAGAGCAGCAAGTGGGTCACATCTCGGCATCTTTAAACCCAAGGAAACCAGGTACTTTGCCGAGCGACACCACTCATCCGAAGAATGATGCGAGCTGTATGGCGATCACCACAAGAAGCGGAAAAATATTACCGGAATCACATCCGGTAATTCATACTCAAGGTGGCATTGCGGATGATGAAGAGGCGGTAAAGGAGGAAACTCCAAAGCTCGAGGAGAAACGCAAGGAAGCTGAAAAGCTTCCAACTATGATGCCTCGACCACCACCTCCGTTCCCACAGCGTTTAAAGAAGAAAGCTGACGATGGTAAGTTCCTGAACTTCATGAACATGTTGAAAGAGATTTCAATAAACATACCATTGGTGGAAGCGCTGGAACAAATGCCCGGTTATGCCCAAGTTCATGAAGGACTTGATTACAAAGAAGCGGACGGTAAGCTTTGAGCCGGAAGACAACCTCCATCACTGCAGCGCTATTTCCTCTAGATCATTAGTGGAAAAGAAAGGAGATCCAGGTGCGTTCACTGTTCCATGTACTATCGGAAAGCTCAACTTCGGAAGAGCTATGTGTGATCTTGGTGCTAGCATCAATTTGATGCCGCTAGCAGTGTATGACAAATTGGGTTTGGGAGCTCCTAAACCAACGTCCATGAGAGTGATGATGGCGGACCGTTCGGTAAAGCGACCCGTAGGGATATTGTCTGATGTGCTGGTCAAGATTGGTAAGCTTATATTCCCGGCCGACTTTGTGATCTTGGATTGCGAGGTGGATTTCGAAGTTCCCATAATCTTGGGACGACCGTTGCTAGCTACCGCGAGAGTGTTGGTTGACATAGAGAAAAATGAGCTGACCTTCCGATTGAACAATGAATTGGTCAAGTTCGATGTGTCCAAATTGATGAAGCAACCAAGTGACATGAGGGTGGTCGCGGTCATCAACATCATTGAGGAACCTCCTGCGGATGTGCACCTTGAGGAGAAGTGTCTGGTTGAAACTCTAGCTGTTGTAAGAAGGATGGTGCGAGAGAGGAAACATGTAGAGGAAGGCGGTGAAATTAAATCGAGAAAACGAAAACACCGCAAGAGAATCTGCAAAGAAAGAGCGA
>QJPP01006063.1:0-28825 GCA_003996215.1 Jaltomata sinuosa | reverse complement strand
TGCACCCAAGATGCAGGGGGTAGGGTGAGCACCAAATGCGAAGCATAAGGTACCCAGTAGGTATCATAGGCCGACTGGGCACATATAAGATAAAAGCGTAGTAACAGACAGAATAGAAGCAAGCAGTCACAGAAATCAACGAAAGGTACACAGGAACTAGCCAAGAGGGAAATCAACAGAACCACAAGTGAGGCTAGTAAGCAGAATATACGCACCATAGGCACAGGTGAAAGTAAGAAACAACGCACCTGGGGTCTTGTAGCAATACACTAGTGTATACAAAATAAGTTTAGCGAACCATGACGATCAATACGTAACCTCAAGTGTAAGAAGAAGAAGAAGAGTAATAATAAGGCATGCTCAGGAGACATGAATCAAACTCAACTAATCATGATCATCTCAATCCAGAAACTAACAAGTCTATGGGCAGTGACCTACCCATACTATCATAAAGAGAACAACTCTGTAGTAATAACAAAAGTCTACCTACAGTCCCCCGGCCGCCCATGACAACCGAGGAATCACAAACAAGTGAAAAAACAAACCCTCCGACATCCCATACTACCGAGCAGTACAATCAGGCAAACACAAACACAAACAAGGGTGGAGCTCCATACAATGAAATGATATGATGCATGTAGATCTCTAAGTGCCATGGTATCCTCTGTATGTATTACCGTACCGGCGTCGACTCAGCCGCAGGCAGGTAGGTTCCAGTGGAAGGACTCATGCCCGTATACCTCTACTCCACCGTATACCTCCTCCTCCGCAGCAATCGCAGCCCGTAGCCCCTGGCCCGGATAGCACAAGGTCATGGGAGGTCCCAGTACTCCCATTACTAAAACTCAGTATCAAGAATATGTATCCAAGATAGAGACCCTCAGTCTCGATATCAAGATAGAGACCCGAGTCGTCGAATATGGCATGCCCGACTGTCCAGGACTAAAAATAGTAGGAAAATATCTCAAAAACCCCTCCAAGGGTGTCCGGGCGTAGCCGGGTCTAAACAGTAAAAAGTCATCTCAGGTGCTCGGTCCGACCGAGGCTAAAAATCATCTCAAGTACAAGAAAACTCAACTAGCACCCCGGCCCTGCCGAGTCTAGCGATAATCATAAAACTGATGATTTTAAACATAATTTTACTTTCTTGCCCAAAAATCTCCACAAGTGAAATCAACCATTTCCAAATCATTTCCATCAAAAACGGGCCCCCCCGGCCATGCAAGGTTTAGAAAACAGTGCCAGTAGGCCCGAAGCCAAAACCACAGTAAAACATGGATAAAACCTCTTTATATGCATGGAAATGGTATGATCACACACAATTGCTGCCCCGCAGCTCACAATCAACCTATCGACCCTGCACAGGCCCACAGCTACTCAGCAAGCATAACCAGACTAGAAGGATAATTCTATGCCCGGGACTCGCGGACATTCCCAAAATCCCACCTTCTATGTTCCAGAGTCAATAAGGCCCTCACAGGACCGCAAGGGTAAATAAATAAAATATATCGCAAATACTACAAGCAACGGAGGAATAAAAATAGCGGACATGAATAAAGCGGTCAAGGTCTGTGGTACCAACCTAATAAACCAACCCAAGGATGCCCATTAATACAATTTTATTTTATATATACGGAGTCTAGGGAAAATAAACCATAACCTACCTGTCGTCCGACGACAAGCTGCTAGAACAACGATGTCCAAGCTCGAACCACTCCGAGAAAATCCAACACTAAATCGGGATCGAAATCGGATTTGGGATGGAACGACTTGACGTAAATAATTGATTTTCTCTCGGAGATTAAATAAAACGTGAAAACATTTTCTTCCCATCAAAACTTTTCAACAATTGTAAGTATATATGTGCATATGCACTAAGAAACGTTTAGTAGTGATACAGGGGCTCAAATCAGCCAAATATACATAAGTATATGTGCTGCCAACTTCCAAATGATGCCACTACTAAATATACTAGTTGTTGCCTTCATCTTCCACTTACACGTGGGGGTGGAGGTGGCAACCAATTTCATCCCGCTAAGTATATACTCGGGTATTGCATAAATTCGTGGTAAAATAAATATAATATTTTAAATATATCATAATTTATAGAAAATTATTTCAAACAAAACCTACTATATTATAATAATAAATTTTAACATACATAAATTTACTATCTCCGTTAAAATATTACGGAGTATAAAAACTTTATAAAATAAATACTTAAACACTTATATCGTATCAAATATATTTTTCATAAACCTTTAAAATATTTTGAAAAGGCAATAATAATATAATTTTTACCAAATTCAACTTTTAAATAACGTATTTTCAAATACACGCACGAGGCTAATAAAATTCTTAAGTTTAGGCTCGTAATTCACCAACGCACGATTTTGATACTCAAGAATTCTCTCGGGATACTCCCTTATGTTTTATCACAGTTTCGGAACTGAAATGGCGTTTTAAAATGTGAAGTCGAGGCTTAAATCGAGTTTAACCCGACCCGGTTCGCAACCCGTTTTCTGCCAGACAGTCCGCGGTAAAACAGTCATAACTCCTTACTCCGAGATCAGTTGGACGTGAGGTTTTGTGCGTTGGAAACTAGACTCGTAGACCTTCGATTTGGTATTTTGGGGAACTTCTAACTCTTTATATATTGAGAGAAAAGCTCTGACACATTTTACCCAAAGTTCAGAAAATTTGTGAAAGGTCTTACGATATCTTTTGTCGATTTGCTTGACTTCAAAACTCAAACGTGGAAATGACCGGAAGGGTCATTACAAAAACTCAACTGGTTAAGCCTGACGGCTGGAATGACTGACCGTCACACCTGTGACTGGCCGTCAACCAGGCCGCCAGGACGAGACAACAATTCATCGAGCACTGCCTAGGAATGACGGCCCGTCACTGACCTGACGGACCGTCACCCATGCCATCAAGATAAAACAAAGAAAAACATTGTAAGTCGTCACTGGGCGGACGACTTACCAGAATTTTCCATCAAGTGGTCACAGGCCCGACGACTTACCAGAATTTTCCAGCAAGTCGTCACAGGCCCGACGACTTACCAGAAAAATTGCCCGGGAGCTCACTGTTTAGCTGTGACGGCCCGTCACATGCGTGACGGTCCATCAGGCGACCCGTCAATGCGACGCGGGATTCCAAAAATTCTATTTTTGGACTTTATTTTCTGGACTACTATAAATACCCTGTGTTAGGGTTATTTTATTATTCATTACCCAATATTTCTAGAGACTATTTTGAGCGACTTTTTGAGAGGAAAAATACGACATACACGTTTCGTTCTTCTTCTTCGATTACTTTTGGGATTTATGGCTGCTTGTTCTTGGATAATTGAAGTAAATTTCATACTATTTGTAAGAATCCTTCTCTTATTATTAATATGATTTTCTTCTATTTCTTTAATAGCATGAGTAGCTAATTCCCACAACTAGGGTTGTGGGAGCCATGGCAAAAGTAACAATATAGATTCCGGGTAGAGTAGGGTTCAATTTATATGTTGTCACGTTGTTAATCATTCGTTATTTACGTTTTCTAATGGTTGCAAACATTAGAACATACCTAGGTTTGATTTGCTTGAACAAAGAGATTAAAACCGGGAAATTTGATTAACTACGAGGATTCGAGACTACCAACTCTCGTCTTATGATGAATGTTGTAAGTAGATTAATCTACTTGATGTTTAGGATGGAAATAAGAAAGTTCACCTTTTCAAGTTCGAGAGAATTGAAAAGGAAATTCGTCTATTTGGTTGAGAAACGTTTAGACGATACCATTAATTCAATCACATCGTGATATACATATAGGAAGAACCCGATCGAACCCCAACTCGTGATTGTTTACGAAGCCATGGTGAACACATCCCTAGTTCGCCTCTCATATTGATTATTACTCATTGAAACTAGTAAATTATTATTTGCATTGTTCAAATATTGATCACACAAACCCCCCCAATTTACCGGAAACTATTGATTACTAGTCAACTAATTCACTAACGATTTAATTTGCACCTTATTCCCTGTGGGATCGACCCCAACCTTTGTTGGTTCTATATTTGATAACGACCGCTTACGCTTCGTAATTGGAGTTGTAATTTGGGCGTATCAAATTTTGGCGCCGTTGCCGGGGAATACGGTTGTTTATTAAGTCCGGTGTGTTTATTTGACTCTTAGTCATACTTTCCTGCTTTTACTTTTATTTGTTGTTTTTGTTTGTTACAGGGTACAGAGTTGTGCATGCCAAGTACCCGACACTCGGGTGAACCAATATTACCCTACGACCCCGAGCTCGCAAGAATGCTAAGGCAAAACATGAATGCACAAGCAGGCCAACAATACTTGAACGTTGATGATATTGAGGTAGATGTTGCATTGGGTGATGATATTGCTTGCACCTGTTCCAAAGACTACACCTACCTTGGAGACCCCGATGGTCTCCAACATCGTACCATATTCTGAGGCCTAAGGGCTTCACAGGTATTCCTTTCTCTCACTATTTTAGCTTTCACATGTATGCATTGGAGACAATGCATAAGTCTAAGTTGAGGGTGTTGGGATACCTGTGAGTCTTTCACCACCGAGGGTTTTTATTGCCGTGTTTCTTTTCCCTCCGGTGTGCTATCTAGTAGAACCGGCATGTTTTGGTTGTCGTTTAAATTTTGGTTGTGTTGTGATGTCTATAGCAAGCATGGCTTTTTGAAAGTTGAACTAAAAGGAGCCCCCTCTGAAAAAGTTGATTTTGTATTTATGTTTGAAACGATTGACTGTTCTGGATCCTTGAATGTCATTGTGTGGTTGTGATTGTAATAATTATGCTTAAGACGAGATAATGTTTTGATAGTTGGTAGTGGTATGGTTTTTTGGTGCCAATTGTGTGTGAGCTTATTGTTATAAACTCTTACTCTGTGCATGCATCTAGAACTTTTCCGGTCTATTTTGTTAAACTTGAAGTTGGTTGCTTAGGAAAGGATCACATGCCCTTTTTGTGTGTAGTCCACTTAGCCTATAAGACCGTCCAAATGCAAATAATCCCTTTGATCCCTGTTTGAGACATAATTGACCCTATTCTTTCAATAACCTGTCACCGTTTCTTTTTAACTTTGAATCCCTATTTTGGCCCTGGTCCTTCCTTGGACATTGTGCACCTCAACTCAGGCAATCAACCTATGTTGAGGGTGGCTACTATAGAGGTAAATGATAAGAAAAATAGGATGGACAATATTGGTTGTGGATAGAATGAAAATTTCAGGTGTGCCTAAGAAAAGAAAAAAAAAAGAAACGAAAAAAAAAAGATGAAAAAGAATTGTCAAAATAAAGAGGCCGCACCTGTAGCTAGAAAGAAGGGAATAAAAAGGTGAATAAGGATGGAAGAAGTAAAGTTAAGTGGAAATAGTAGGTCAGTGATTCCAAAGAGGGTTTAGTCACTATTCCCCAAACGTATCCTACCTGCACTCGAAGCCTCATTACAAGCCAAAACAAGTCATGTAGTGATCCTGAGCGGCTTTTTGAAAAACTGAAATAGAATAGCAAGGGCAAGCTTATGGCATCGCATGTGCATTGTTTGAAATCGTTTGTGAGTGTGAGCACCTTACCTAATCCCAAATCTTGTGTGTGGGACTTCTTTGTGGTGAGGGCACCGAGATTTCTGTATTATCTATTGACTGTTGGGATAGCTATTGTGTGTGTATGTAGAATATTCTATCATATCGGAATGACATATTTGGATCCTTGCAAGTTAGCGTTTCATACATCCGTGTGCTATCGGGGGGTTTGATTTAAATTTAATAACCTGTTGAGTGGCCATGATTTGCTAGAGATATGTGTTGGTATTCTTAGTTGAGTCGTCATTTTGTTTTTGTTGTCATGTTGCTTGAGGACAAGCGAACATTTTAAGTTGAGGGTGTTGATGTGCCGGGATTCTACGACACATTTGACGCCTTTTACTAAGAATACTCGGGAGTTTTCAAGCAACTTTTGTGGTTTTTGATGTTTTATTGTTATATTTGCAGGAAATGGAGCTAGAGATGGAAACAGAAGAAAAATGGTTCAAAAACCTCAACTGGTTAAGCTTGACGGCTAGCATGACTGACCGTCACACCTGTGACTGGCCGTCAACCAGGCCGCCAGGACGAGACAACAATTCATCGAGCAATGCCTAGGAGTGACGGCCCGTCACTGACCTGACGGACAGTCACCCATTCCATCAAGATAAAAAAAAACATTGTAACTCGTCACTGGGCGGACGACTTACCAGAATTTTCCAGCAAGTCGTCACAGGCCCGACGGCTTACCAGAAATTTCCAGCAAGTCGTCACAGGCCCGACGACTTACCAGAAATATTGCCCGGGAGCTCACTGTTTAGCTGTGATGGCCCGTCACATGCGTGACGGTCCATCAGGCGACCCGTCAACGCGACGCGAGATTCAGAAAATTCTATTTTTGGACTTTATTTCCTGGACTACTATAAATACCATGTGTTAGGGTTATTTTATTATTCATTACCCAATATTTCTAGAGACTATTTTGAGCGACTTTTTGAGAGGAAAAATACGACATACACGTTTCGTTCTTCTTCTTCGATTACTTTTGGGATTTTTTGTTGCTTGTTCTTGGATAATTGAAGTAAATTTCATACTATTTGTAAGAATCCTTCTCTTATTATTAAGATGATTTTCTTCTATTTCTTTAATAGCATGAGTAGCTAATTTCCCACAACTAGGGTTGTGGGAGCCATGACAAAAGTAACAATATAGATTCCGGGTAGAGTAGGGTTCAATTTATATGTTGTCACGTTGTTAATCATTCATTATTTACGTTTTCTAATGGTTGCAAACATTAGAACATACCTAGGTTTGATTTTCTTGAAGAAAGAGATTAAAACCGGTAAATTTGATTAACTACGAGGATTCGAGACTACCAACTCTCGTCTTATGATTAATGTTGTAACTAGATTAATCTACTTGATGTTTAGGATTGAAATAGGAAAGTTCACCTTTTCAAGTTCGAGAGAATTGAAAAGGAAATTCGTCTATTTGGTTGAGAAATGTTTAGACGATACCATTAATTCAATCACATCGTGATATACATATAGAAAGAACCCGATCGAACCCCAACTCGTGATTGTTTACGAAGCCATGGTGAACACATCCCTAGTTCGCCTCTCATATTGATTATTACTCGTTGAAACTAGTAAATTCTTATTTGCATTGTTCAAATATTGATCACACAAACCCCCACAATTTACCGGAAACTATTGATTACTAGTCAACTAATTCACTAACGATTTAATTTGCACCTTATTCCCTGTGGGATCGACCCCAACCTTTGTTGGGTTCTATATTTGACGACGACCGCTTACACTTCGTAATTGGAGTTGTAATTTGGGCGTATCAACTAGAGAGAGGGGAGATTAGAGAGAGAAAACTAGAGATGGTTCTGAAAACCTTGCTCCTACTACAAACGAAGGACTCCCTTATTTATAGGAAAATATAAAACATAAGGAATCTTTCTACAGTACCAAATGGGACCCATTCATCCCTTACACAATTTATCTACTGTAGTTTGAACATATCATGTATCTTTTCCTATAACCAATCAACGTTTCACAAATCATTATATCTTATCTTTTCCCTTTAGCCTTCGCAAGAAATCCTCTGCTTTTTCCAGCATATCTTCTGGAGTGGATTCACTCAGTTGAGCTTCCTGCATTTCTGTTGTATCATGCATATATGCTGTATCATCACTGGCCTCACTCCTCATTGAAGTGTCAGATTTTTCATATTGTGTTATGTTGAGGAGCAAATTTTTTCTGATTTCATCAAGATATTTCTTGATCATTTCTTCCTTGTCTCCATTTTGAACGG
Source organism: Jaltomata sinuosa (assembly GCA_003996215.1). Classification (NCBI taxonomy): domain Eukaryota; kingdom Viridiplantae; phylum Streptophyta; class Magnoliopsida; order Solanales; family Solanaceae; genus Jaltomata; species Jaltomata sinuosa. The sequence continues at coordinate 20,943 of QJPP01006063.1, read as the reverse complement.
AGATTCTTCTGGCCATGTTCCGAACCGAGTTGTCTTGTACAAAAACATCCTTCTGAGGGGCAAGACTGTATTCTTGGATCTTAGCTTTAATAAGATCTATTAACTCTTGTCCATATAAGGTTTTTCTCGTTGGATCGTGTTTCATTAGCTTATCCCAAAAGTTATTATAAAAATTCTGATATAAACAGGGAATTTGTTCTTCTGTATAGTCCACTTCCGGGGTCAATTTATGAATCCATGGGATGGAAAATTCAATAAAGAAATATATCTGATCAATTTTTTCCATATAACAAATATGATCCATGAGATATATCTCATTAAGTTTGGGTGATACTTTTGCCCATTCTTTGTATAACTTAAAAAATGGCTCTGGCAATATTTTTGTTGTTGGACCGTGGTATGACCACCAATTTGGAAACCAATTAGGAATTCGTTCTGCAAATATCTTCGCACAAATCTTTAAGAACCAAGTGTCTTTGCGTTTCTCGTTATTATAAATGAGAGCTTTATCAAAGGCATGGACGTAGTCCCAGTATTTAAGGATGCTTGACTTGCTAGATCCTTGACTATGGCAAACTACCACCCGATCACCGATCCTGCTTACTGGTATCAGAGCGTAGGTAACTTTCATGGTATATATAAAATTGAGATTAGTTTTAGGCATAGATACAGCCTTGTCTTGATGGATCTCGGGGAAATCAGTACTAAAAGTACTCGTTTAGAAGAGGTAGATATACCTCAAAACCTTGATTTACTTAATTGATGGACTATTCCAAAGGTTGATATTAAAACCATTTATGATTATGGTTGGTTTGATAAACTTTCTTCTAAACAATTGATAAAAACAACTAAGCAATCTCTTGCTCTAAATTCGTCTGAACAGACTATTCATTTGTTAAACAAACATGATATTGGTTTATATAAACATCGTTATAACTATCTGCATATTGGTATGGTTCAAATTGCCTTTAAACCTTTGAACCTTAAAGGGTTGCCTGGAACTTTTCTAGCTGCTCTCAGAGATGCTAGGAATTTAAATTTTCGTCAATCTCTAATGGGTTCGATTGAATCCACAGTGGCCAATGGCCCAATATATTTCAATACTCAGCCCAATTTGCAGTTATCTCTTTCCAATGTGAATATCATAGATGCTTTGACTTTAAATGTTAAAACGCATGGTTATAATTACGTGCCTGGTTCAGAACTGATATGCTTATCTTATAGAATTTATTTCAAGTTACTATCAACTTTAAATCCAAGATGTAAGTTATATGATACATCTGAGCAAACTATATTGGTAGAAACCAATTTTGCAAGGTCCAAGGTCACCACTAGGAGACCTATTAGGTGGGAAGAAATTGATTTCCCAACCACATGGACTCTAAATTCGGTTATATCCCCGAGTCAAGTAACTGATATAGTTACAAACTCCGACTATTCTCATATTTCTTAAAATTCTGATGGAAGAGTATGTATTCAATTTTCTGATAATAGTTATACTTCTCATAGGCAGTCATTTTCTAATAATTTTATGCCTACTGTAAATTCTATTTATAATAGACGTTCCTTATCTAGTAATAAACTATTACCTGATTTGCATCATATTTCACCTATTGAGCCTATTTACGGTCCAGCTCGAAATCGGGCCGCTTCTTTGCACACATTATCTTCTATTGCCTCTAATAAAAAGGCTTAAATAAAGATTGATCCTCAGTTAAATGTGGTAAGAACTAAAGATAATTCCTCGGATGTCTCTGATAAAGATATCCCCTCTGTGTCCGAAATGGACTTTACCCTAATGAGATTTGATTATGGATGTACACCAGATTGATTTTAGTCCAGGTTCACTAGCAAGAAAATACATCCAAAATGGATTTTCAAATCACAAGTGGAATCGGTTTAAAACTTGGTTTTTTGGCACTTTAGTTAAAACAATCTAAATAATATTTCTCAAGAATTTTATGAAAGTTGTGCTTTACATAATCATATTATGTTTTTTGGTCCTTGGTTCATAACCACTTATTTGCCTTTGTTCATCAATGTTCTTGAACATTCGTACAAAGATGTCACGACCCGATTTCTCGGTCATGATGGCACCTACAACCCCCAGTAGGAGAACCAATTCCCGTAGCCCAAGACAATTAGTAATGGGCTACTATCTAACAAATAAAGGAACAAGACGAAGAGAATAGATAACAGGGATATAAATATATACATAAGCGGAAACTAAACCAAACCCCAAGACCTGGTATCATAATATAGAGCCAAAACTACATACATGGAGTGCAAACGATCCAAAATAATATATACAGATGTCTCTGAATGGTAATAGAGTACATAAAGCAAAAGATAAACTAAAGCTAAGCTCTGATCGCCAAGAGCTCACCCTCAGTCTGAAGTAGTCCCCAACAGATCTCCAAGCACGAATCACAACGATCTAACGGCGATGGCCCACGCTAGGATCTGCACCCAAAGATGCAGGGGGTAGGGTTGAGCACCAAATGCGAAGCATAAGGTACCCAGTAGGTATCATAGGCCGACTGGGCACATATAAGATAAAAGCGTAGTAATAGACAGAATAGAAGCAAGCAGTCACAGAAGTCAACGAAAGGTACACAGGAACTAGCCCAGAGGGAAATCAACAGAACCACATGTGAGGCCAGTAAGCAGAATATACACACCATAGGCACAGGTGAAAGTAAGAAATAACGCACCTGGGTCCTTGCAATAACAGTGTATACATAATAAGTTTATGAAATGGACGGTATACCGGTAACCTCAAGTGTAAGAAGAGGGAAAGAGTAATGATAGGCATGCTCAGAGACATGAATCAAACTCAACTAATCATATCAATCTCAATCAAGAAACTAACAATTTAGCAGTAACCAATTACATAATTAACCATAACAGGGAAGAAATCTACAAGTAAATAGAAAGAGTCTACCTACAGTCCCCCGCCCGCCCATACAACCGAGGAACACAAACAAGTGAAAACAAACCCTCCGGAATCCCATACTACCGGAGCGTACAATCAACAAACAACAAACAAGGGTGGAACCTCAAACAATGAATGATATGATGCATGAAGATCTCAAGTGAAATGGTATCTCTGTATGTACCTCCTCCGGTGTCCATCCGGCCCAGCAGGTAGGTTCCATGGAAGGACACTGCCCGTATACCTCTTACTCCACCGTATACCCTTCCCCCGGGTACACGCAGCCCGCAGCCCCTGGCCCGATGGCAAGCGTCCAGGAGGTCCCTGACCACATACTAAAACTCAGTATCAAAACATGTCATCCGGAAGCAAGTCCGGGTTCAAGATAGAGACCCAGTCTCGAATATGCATGCCCAGACCCCTGTCCAGGACTAAAGTAGTAGGAAAATATCTCAAAAACCCCTCCAAGGGTGCCCGGGCATAACCGGGTCTAAACAGTAGAAAGTCATCTCAAGTGCTCGGTCCAACCGAGGCTAAAATCATTTCAAGTAGCAGGAAAACTCAACTAGTACCCCGGCCCTGCCGAGTCTAGTGTTAATCGTAAAACTGGTGATTTAAATCATAATTTTACTTTCTTTTACCCAAGAATGTTCACAAGTTAAATCGAACCATTTCCAATTCATTTCCATTAAAAATGGGCCCCCGGGGCCATGCAAGGTTTGGAAATAGTGCCAGTAGGCCCGAAGCCAAAACCATAGTAAAACATGGAAAAACCTCTTTATATGCATGGAAATAGTATGATCAAGCACAATAGCTGCCCAACAGCTCACAATCAACCTATCGACCCTGCAAAGGCCCACAGCTACTCAACAAGCATAACCAGCCTAGAAGGATAATTCTATGTTCGGGACTCGCGGACATTCCCAAAATCCCACCTTCTATGTTCCAGAGTCAACAAGGCCTCACAGGACCACAAAGGTAAATAAAATATATCGGCAAGTACTACAAGCAACGGAGGAACAAAAGTAGGCGGACATGAATAAAGCGGTCAAGGTCTGTGGTACCAACCTAATAAACCAACCCAAGGATGCCCATTAATACAATTTTATTCTATATATGCGCAGTCTAGGGAAAATAAACCGTAACCTACCTGTCGTCCGATGACAAGCTCGAACCTCTCCGAAAAGAAGCTCCAAAACGAAATCAAACTTGAACTCGGGCTTGAATAACTTGACGTAGATAATTGATTTTCTTTCGGTAACCGAATAAATTATCAAAATGATTTTTCTCCTAAACTTCTCCACTCATACGCATATGAATATGCAGCAAGTCATATTTGGACCCTCCACTTATGTTTAATAGAAGAAACATATATATTAGCCTACCTTTAGCATTAAATGCTAAACTAGCTTAATAAAACAATAGCATAAGCCATGTATTAGGCACCTAGCAGCTACAATATGTTGGCTGCTTTGCCTCACCTCCACGTGTTGTGGAGGTGGCAACATTTTAATCATTTCCAGCCCGTTATGTATGTATTCGGGTATTGAATAAATTCGTGGTAAAATAAATATAATTTTTGAATATACCATAATCATTAGAAAATTATTTCGAATAAAACCTACTATATTATAATAATAAGTTTCAACATAACTAAATTTACTATCTCCATTAAAATATTACAATGTATAAAAACCTTATAAAATAAATACATATACACTTATATCGTAACAAAAATATTTTTCATAAACCTTTAAAATATTTTTAAAAAGGTAATAATAATATAACTTTTACCAACTTCAACTTTTAAATAAAATATTTTCAAACACACGCGATGTTAATAAACTCTCAAACTTAGGCTCGCAATTCACCAACGCACAATTTTTGATACTCAAGAACTCTCGTGGAATCCTCCCTTATGTTTTCTCACTATTTCGGGACTGAAATGGCTTTTTAAAACGTGAAGTTGAGGCTTTAAATCGGTTTTGACCCGACCCGGTTCGCGACCCGGTTCGCAACCCGGTTTCTGCCAGACAGTCCGCGGTAAAACAGTCATAACTTTTTACTCTGAGATCAGTTGGACGTGAGGTTTTGTGCGTTGGAAACTAGACTTGTATACCTTCAATTTGGTATTTCGGGGGACTTCTAACTCTTTATATATTGGAATAAAAGCCCTGAGACAGTTTACCCAAAGTTCAGAAAATTTATTAAAGGAACTTACGATAACTTTTGCCGACTTGCTTGTCTTCAAAACTTATCATACGGCAAAACAAATGGACCCGGCACCGAAATACCGGTCCTGATGAGCCTTAAGTGACTTGGGGCCACTACAAACAAGCTCTAACGGTTCAAGGGAAACATATACGTGGAAATAACCGGAAGGGTCATTACAAAAGATGTAAAAGGTGATATTATAAAAACTGTTTATCCCCCACAGTCATCGTTTGTTTTACCTAATAATGTAGGTATCAATTTTACTGCCTTTCAAAAATTTATTGAAGATGATGTGGCAACTGTTAGTATAAATGAGATTAATAATCTCATCGCTCAAAATAATTATTTAGGACTTTATGTTAAAGTCTTAGGAGAGCATATTAGTTCTCTTGATAAAACGTTAGACGAACTAACGGCTTTGGTGATTCAGATAAAGACCAACGTGAAGGATTCTGAACCAACTTCTAGTTCAACTCATCTTTCTAAGCTCCCTACTCATGTCCAGAGACCCCCTGAGATACAGGGCTTTGTTTTCAAACCTCTTCGAGAGTTAGAAGAACTTCTTGATAAAAAGTTTTCTGAGTTAGGGGCTAATCCTATCGATTTGTCAGAAGGTTTTGCAACTGATATAGAAAACACTTTCGATTTAAAAGATCAAATTGATCTTGAAGTTAATAAACTTCGCGGCTATCCTAAGAAAAATAGTGGTAATACCAACTTTGCTCATAAACCTAGTATGCAAACGTATTATTATTCTAGACCAACCCCTCAAGATGTTCTAATTGAAGAACGGGATTGGAACCAGACTAATACCTCTTATAGTGGTACTGAAATCTATGAATGGAACCTGGATGGCTTGACTGATAGACAACTTACTATTCCCGTCCATCGAATTCTTATGTATTCAACTATCTGTAAAAGTACTAATAATTCTGATAGAAATATTTGCAAAATGATCATTGCTGGTTTTACTGGTCAATTAAGAGGCTGGTGGGACAATTATATGAGTATTGAAGCCAAGGCTACGATTATAAATGCCATTGCCGACAATGAAGGTGTTGACAACCTAGGAATGGCTTTAGCGAGAAATAGAGAAGACGTAGTTTGTACACTGGTCTTGACCATTCTAGAATATTTTAATGGTAGATTTACCAACCAATATGAAACTGTTCGTTCTCTATTGAATGGCCTACGATTTAGACATTTAAGAGAATTTAGATGGTACAAAGACACTTAATTAAGTCGAGTAATGGAATTACCCAAAAACAGTCTTGAGTACTGGAAAGCTAGGTTTATAGACGGCTTGCCACCTTTATTTGCAGATAGAGTTAAAAAGTCTTTAAGGAATCCTCAAGGGACTATCCCTTACAACACTTATACCTATGGAAAACTCATAGGAGCATGCACTCAAGAAGGTATTAACTTGTGCAACGAATTGAAATTATCCAGACAGCTTAAGATTGACAAGCTTAGAGAAAGATCCCAATTAGGAGATTTTTGTACTCAGTTTGGTTTACCTGATACCACTGCTAATAAGCACAAAAAGGCTAGAGATTTAGATCATAATAGTCATTATAGAAAGAGATCTAAACGAAGGTCTAGAGAAGAAAGAGAAGAACGAAAAGCTCATAGTAAGTCTCATAGATTTACGAAAAATAGATCTAAGCGTGATCTCGCAAAAATCAAGTGCTATAAGTGCGGAAAATTTGGTCATATAGAGCCCAATTGTAAACTTGAGAAGCTGAAAGCTTTGGAGCTAGATGAAGATATTCATGATAAGATTTATAGCTTTTTATACACCTCAGGTTCTGAGACAGATTATGATTCTGATTTTAGTTCACAGGAAGAAGTAGACCGTCCTGAACCATCTGGAAATAACCAGACGGCCACGGCTGAAGCCTGTAAATGCCAAAGCGATATTTGTCATTGCGAAAATGATGAGTTTTATAAACTTCAATCACAGTTTGAAGACATGAATTTACTTACCATTACTTCTGAAAATGTGATAGAATTGTTAAAGTAAGTAACTGATAATAATCTTCGTGAAAAAATCATTCAACTAGTTGCTAATAACAAAGCTAGTTCCTCAAAATCTTTTGGATCAAAAAATGATTTTGAACTGGATTATTCTGCTCCTTATTCTTTGTCTGAAGTTTATAATAGACTAGCAAGACAACCTGTTGTTGTACGTGATACCTCTTTTGATGATTTAAAAGGAGAAGTTGAAAATTTGAAAAGAGAAATTAAGGGTCTTAAGCAAAATCAGATTATATGTGATAATCGCCTTTCTCAAATTGAAAAAGCAGATAGCAAAGGTAAAGGTATTATCTAAGATAATACTTTGACCAGACCTATTACTACTGATAATAGGCAAAACATGTTTTTAGGGATGATGCAAATTGTTACTGCCCATAAATGGTTGGTTAAATGCACCATTTTGATTGATAATACTTTTTCGATAACTGAGATAGCTATGATTGATAGCGGGGCCGATGTAAGTTGTATTCAAGAAGGCCTTATACCAACCAAATATTTTGAAAAAACAACTCATATGGTCAGATATGCTTCAGGCCATGCTCTTGATATAGAATACAAATTACCTAATACACGTATTTGTCAAAATAAAGTGTGAATTCCTCACTTTTTCTTTCTAGTGAAAAATCAGTTATACCGCCCTATTATACTTGGAACCCCTTTCATAAATGCTATTTATCCTTTCACGAGCATAACGGCTGAGGGCTTTTCAGCTACTTACAAAGGACAAAATATCAGTTATACTTTTGTCACAGATCCTGTTTCTCGTGATATAAATGCCTTGATTAATATGAAACAAAGCCATATTGATTCCTTGCAATTTGAATTATTCAGTTTAAATATATTCGATACTTTAAAATTTGCCAAAATACAAGAAAAAATAAAACTGATTTCTGAGCAGATGGCCATTGATATTTGTGTCGATCATCCTAGTGCCTTTTGGAATAGAAAAAAGCATATTGTGACTCTTCCATATGAACAAGGCTTCTCTGAGGATAATATTCCTACTAAATCTCGTCCCTGCCAGATGAACACCGAATTGGTTGAATTCTGCAAAAAAGAAATAGATATGTTATTACAAAAGGGTTTGATAAAACCAACCAAATCCCCTTGGTCTTGCACTGCCTTTTATGTTAATAATGCAGCTAAAAAAGAACGTGGTGTACCCAGGTTAGTAATAAATTACAAACCTTTAAACAAGTATCTTAAATGGATTCGATACACTATTCCTAAAAAAGGGATTTACTTTCAAGATTATATGATGCCAACATCTTTTCAAAATTTGATTTAAATCAGGTTATTGGCAGATTCAAATCTTCAAAGAGCATTCTTATAGAATAGCTTTCAACGTCCCATTTGAACAATATGAGTGGAACGTTATGCCTTTCGGTTTGAAAAACGCTCCTTCAGAATTCCAGAAAATTATGAATGATATTTTCAATCCCTATTTAGACTTTATTATAGTCTATATTGATGATATTTTAATCTATTCTAAGACGTTAGAAACTCATATAAAACACGTAGACGTGTTTAAAAAAATTGTGATTCAAAATGGGTTGGTAATTTCTAAACCAAAAATGAGTCTTTTTCAAACTGAGGTCAGGTTTCTTGGACATTTAATTTGTCAAGGAAAAGTAACCCCTATTCAAAGATCTATTGAATTCGCTTTAAAATTTCCTGATGTTATCACAGATAGAACTCAGCTTCAGAGGTTCTTGATATGTTTGCATACTAGGTTTATGAGCAAAGTTGGTATTACCACTATTTTTCTTAGGATAGCCGCGAAGTTTATTAACTTCAAGATCAATTTGATCTTTTAAATCAAAAGTGTTTTCTATATCAGTTGCAAAACCTTCTGACAAATCGATAGGATTAGCCCCTAATTCAGAAAACACAGCCAAAGAAGAGGCTGATGATACCTCAACTTATGAAAAGATTCCAAAAAGGGAAATGATATTTCTCCTAGAAAACTCTGATATTCAGAGGAAGGAAGAACCTTGGAAAATATTCCAAAGGTATTTAATTAATGGATTATATTTTCCGAGTGAGTCATACGAAACCCGAGCTTATTATGAGATAATCCTTATAAGTACAGGAAGTGCTGTATTTCAGAAGAACAAATTCCCTGTTTATATCGGAATTTTTATAATAACTTTTGGGATAAGCTAATGAAACACGATCCCACGATAAAAACCTTATATGGACAAGAGTTAATAGATCTTATTAAAGCTAAGATCCAAGAATACAGTCTTGCCACTCAGAAGGATGTTTATGTACAAGACAACTCGGTTTGGAACATGGCCAGAAGAATCTCCGTTCAAAATGGAGACAAGGAAGAAATGATCAAGAAATATCTTGATGAAATCAGAAAAAATCTGCTCCTCAACAGAACACAATATGAAAAATCTTACACTTCAATGAGGAGTGAGGCCAGTGATGATACAACAGATATGCATGATACAACAGAAATGCAGGAAGCTCAACTGAGCGAATCCACTCCAGAAGATATGCTGGAAAAAGCAGAGGATTTCTTGCGAAGGCTAAAGGGAAAAGATAAGATATAATGATTTGTGAAACGTTGATTGGTTATAGGAAAAGATACATGATATGTTCAAACTACAGTAGATAAACTGTGTAAGGGATGAATGGGTCCCATTTGGTACTGTAGAAAGATTCCTTATGTTTTATATTTTCCTATAAATAAGGGAGTCCTTCGTTTGTAGTAGGAGCAAGGTTTTCAGAACCATCTCTAGTTTTCTCTCTCTACTCTCCCCTTTCTCTAGTATTGTAAAGTTTGCCGGAGACCAACCGAAATAAATAGAAGAAAGTGTTTCAAGGTAATTACTTTGTCTTTATTAATTTCTATTTCCGAGCAACGCCGTGACTATGTCCGGCTAAACTCAGTTGTGTCTATGTCAAATAACTAACCTCGCTTTTATATTTACCATGAAAGATCTAGACTTTATCTAGGTATAAACAAATTGCTATATGGTTTCTTGACTTGGTTCCGAGATGGTGGCACAGTCAGATTCGTTACTACTGTTATTAGCTTTGTCTTAGTGACTCCGTCTAGCCAGCCGCGGTCTCAAGACCATTAAAAAGAGAAAAAGGGCGTCTTTACCCGGTTAGAACTGCTAGACACATGGGTTTAATAACAGTATGGACTGGATCTCGACAGGCCCCTTGCCTGGGTAAAAAGCTTCAATAGCTTCTATACAGTCATCAAATCATAGATCAATTTGCATATATCTTCATTCTTATAAATAAATTGAAGGATGCTTGACTTTCTAGATCCTTGACTATGGCGGACTACCGCCCGGTCACCGATCCTGCTTACTGGTTATGGAAATAACCAGACGGCCACGGCTGAAGCCTGTAAATGCCAAAGCGATATTTGTCATTGCGAAAATGATGAGTTTTATCAAAGGCGTGGACGTAGCCCTAAAAGGCGTACCCATGAATTTCACATACTGGGACTACGTCCACGCCTTTGATAAAACTCATCATTTTCGCAATGACAAATATCGCTTTGGCATTTACAAGCTTCAGCCGTGGCCGTCTGGTTATTTCCAGAACCAGTAAGCAGGATCGGTGACCGAACGGTAGTCCGCCATAGTCAAGGATCTAGCAAGTCAAGCATCCTTAAATTTATTAGCAAGTCAAGCATCCTTAAATTTATTTATAAGAATCAAAATATATGCAAATATATCTATGATTTGATGACTGTATGGAAGCTATTGAAGCTTTTTACCCAGGCAAGGGGCCTGTCAAGATTCAGTACATACTGTTATTAAACCCATGTGTCTAGCAGTTCTAACCGGGTAAAGATGCCCTTTTTCTCTTTTTTTTGGGCTTGAGACCGCGGCTGGCTAGACGGAGTCACTAAGAAAAAGCTAATAACAGTAGTAACGGATCTGACTGTTCCACCATCTCGGAACCACGTCAAGAAACCATATAGCAATTTGTTTATATCTAGATAAAGTCTAGATCTTTCATGGTAAATATAAAAGCGAGGTTAGTTATTTGACATAGACACAACTGAGTTTAGCCGGACATAGTCACGGCGTTGCTCGGAAATAGAAAGTAACAAAGACAAAGTAATTACCTTGAAACACTTTATTCTATTTATTCCGGTTGGTCTCCGGCAAACTTTATAATACTAGAGAGGGGAGAGTAGAGAGAGAAAACTAGAGATGGTTCTGAAAACCTTTCTCCTACTACAAACGAAGGACTCCCTTATTTATAGGAAAATATAAAACATAAGGAATCTTTCTACAGTACCAAATAGGACCCATTCATCCCTTACACAGTTTATCTACTGTAGTTTGAACATATCATGTATCTTTTCCTATAACCAATCAACGTTTCACAAATCATTATATCTTATCTTTTCCCTTTAGCCTTCGCAAGAAATCCTCTGCTTTTTCCAGCATATCTTCTGGAGTGGATTCGCTCAGTTGAGCTTCCTGCATTTCTGTTGTATCATGCATATCTGTTGTATCATCACTGGCCTCACTCCTCATTGAAGTGTAAGATTTTTCATATTGTGTTATGTTGAGGAGCAGATTTTTTCTGATTTCATCAACATATTTCTTGATCATTTCTTCCTTGTCTCCATTTTGAATGGAGATTCTTCTGCCCATATTCCAAACTGAGTTGTCTTGTACAAAAACATCCTTCTGAGGGGCAAGACTGTATTCTTGGATCTTAGCTTTAATAAGATCTATTAACTCTTGTCCATATAAGTTTTTTGTCGTGGGATCGTGTTTCATTAGCTTATCCCAAAAGTTATTATAAAAATTCTGATATAAACAGGGAATTTGTTCTTCTGTATAATCCACTTCCGGGGTCCATTTATGAATCCATGGGATGGAAAATTCAATAAAGAAATATATCTGATCAATTTTTTCCATATAACAAATATGATCCATGAGATATATCTCATTAAGTTTGGGTGATACTTTCGCCCATTCTTTGTATAACTTAAAAAATAGTTCTGGAAATTTTTTTTTTGTTGGACCGTGGTATGACCACCAATTTAGAAACCAAATAGGAATCTGTTCTGCGAATATCTTCGCACAAATCTTTTAGAACCAAGTGTGTTTGCGTTTCTCGTTATTATAAATGAGAGCTTTATCAAAGGCATGGACGTAGTCCCAGTATGTGAAATTCATGGGTACGCCTTTTAGGCTTATCTGCCTTTCTTTTATTGTGGATATACCCCAATCTTCAACAGATATGATCTGCTTAATTATCATATTTGAGAAGTTATAAACGTTCTCATCTGCGTTATATCCGCTGAAATGCTGAAATTCAGCACTTCCTGTACTTATAAGGATTATCTCGTAATAAGCTCGGGTTTTGTATGACTCACCCAGAAAATATAATCCATTAATTAAATACCTTTGGAATATTTTCTCAAGGTTCTTCCTTCCTCTGAATATCAGTGTTTTGTAGGAGAAATATCATTTCCCTTTTTGAAATCTTTTCATAAGTTGAGGTATCATCAGCCTCTTCTTTGGCTATAGATGCAAAAGTAGGTCTTTGCCTTTGAGATAAATATTCTTGTAGGAGATCATATAATGGATCAATTGTTGGAATCTCTCCCAAATTTATTGAAGCTGAAGTTGAACTTGCAGCCTGAGAAGCTTTTGAGTTTATCAAACTCAATCCATAATTTTTTATAACTGGGAACGTGGTACGGATCCATCTGATGATCCTGATGATGAGGGGGACGATCTTCCCCTTCCTCTTCCTCTGTTCCCTCGGCCTCTAACCTTGGTTTCCCAAGGAGGGTCCATCCTGTGAAGAAATATGTTAGTTATATTCACAAATATCAACATTATTATAGAAGCATCTTTCTTCTTCTAAAACGATAATATCTTCATATAACGAAGTGTCTGTTATCGTGCTATCTATAATTTTCCATATAATAAGTTCCTGCAAATCTCTGTTTAGAGGAACAACCTTTAAAATGGTTAAAAGAGTTTCTTCAGTAAAGTACGAGACTAAGAAGCTCATTGCGAAAGATATTCACGAGATAAAAAATCTGGGATAGAATTATCACTTCCCTTTTTATACTGAATATCGAAATCAAAAGGAGCTAATTGAGCTTGCCATCTAGCGAACATTAGCTTGGATGCATCATGTTTGAAATCTTTATCAAACATATACTTTACAGATTGAGCATCTGTTTTTATTAAAAAATTTTGATTGTATAAATCATCTTGGAATTTTAACACACATTTAACAATGGTTAACATTTCATGTGCCATCGTGGCATATTTTTTCTGAGCATCGCTCCATTTTCCTGAATGAAAACGTATCAAATATTCAGTCTTGTCATTGGGATTGATCTGCTTCAAGATTCCTCCATAGCTGATGTTAGAGGCATCGGTTTCTATAATCTTTTGCCAGCTAGGATTAGCAAGAGTCAGACAAGGCAAGGTTTTAACCCTGATTTTGATATTCTTGACTAAGTCGGTGAGACTAGTAGTCCAAGGCTTTTTCTGATCCTTTTTAAGCCTATTATATAACGGAGCTAAATCTGTAGAAAGATTTTTGTAGAAAGGAGAAATATAATTCAAACTTCCCAAGAACCTCTGAAGCTGAGTTCTATCTGTGATAACATCAGGAGATTTTGAAGCGAATTCATTAGATCTTTGAATAGGGGTTACTTTTCCTTGACAAATTAAATGTCCAAGAAACCTGACCTCAGTTTGAAAAAGACTCATTTTTGGTTTAGAAATTACCAACCCAATTTGAGTCACAATTTTTTTTAACACATCTAGGTGTTTAATATGAGTTTCTAACGTCTTAGAATAGATTAAAATATCATCAATATAGACTATAATAAAGTCTAAATAGGGATTGAAAATATCATTCATAATTTTCTGGAATTCTGAAGGAGCATTTTTCAAACCGAAAGGCATAACGTTCCACTCATACTGTCCGAATGGGACGTTGAAAGCTGTTCTATAAGAATGCTCTTTGAAGATTTGAATCTGCCAATAACCTGATTTTAAATCAAATTTTGAAAAGATGTTAGCATCATATAATCTTGAAAGTAAATCCCTTTTGTTAGGAATAGGGTATCGAATCCATTTAAGATACTTGTTTAAAGGTTTGTAATTTATTACTAACCTGGGTACACCACGTTCTTTTTCAGCTGCATTATTAACATAAAAGGCAGTGCAAGACCAAGGTGATTTGGAAGGTTTTATCAAACCCTTTTGTAATAACATATCTATTTCCTTTTTGCAGAATTAAACCAATTCGGTGTTCATCTGGCAGGGACGAGATTTAGTAGGAATATTATCCTCAGAGAAGCCTTCTTCATATGGAAGAGTCACAATATGCTTTTTTCTATTCCAAAAGGCACTAGGATGATCGGCACAAATATCAATGGCCATCTGCTCAGAAATCAGTTTTATTTTTTCTTGTATTTGGGCAGATTTTAAAGTATCGAATATATTTTAAACTGAATAATTCAAATTGCAAGGAATCAATATGCCTTTGTTTCATATTAATCAAGGCGTTTATATCACGAGAAACAGGATCTGTGACAAAAGTATAACTGATGTTTTGTCCTTTGTAAGTAGCTGAAAAGCCCTCAGCCGTTATGCTCGTGAAATGATAAATAGCATTTATGAAAGGGGTTCCAAGTATAATAGGGGGGTATAACTGATTTTTCACTAGAAAGAAAAAGTGAGGAATACACACTTTATTTTGACAAATACTTGTATTAGGTAATTTGTATTCTATATCAAGAGCATGGCCCGAAGCAGATCTGACCATATGAGTTATTTTTTCAAAATATTTGGTTGGTATAAGGCCTTCTTGAATACAACTTACATCGGCCCCGCTATCAATCATAGCTATCTCAGTTATCGAAAAAGTATTATCAATCAAAATGGTGCATTTAACAAACCATTTATGGGCAGTAACAATTTGCATCATCCCTAAAAACATGTTTTGCCTATTATCAGTAGTAATAGGTCTGGTCAAAGTATTATCTTCGATAATACCTTTACCTTTGCTATCTGCTTTTTCAATTTGAAAAAGGCGATGATCACATATAATCTGATTTTGCTTAAGCGCCTTAATTTCTCTTTTCAAATTTTCAACTTCTCCTTTTAAATCATCAAAAGAGGTATCACGTACAACAACAGGTTGTCTTGCTAGTCTATTATAAACTTCAGACAAAGAATAAGGAGCAGAATAATCCAGTTCAAAATCATTTTTTGATAGAAAAGATTTTGAGGAACTAGCTTTGTTATTAGCAGCTAGTTGAATGATTTTTTCACGAAGATTATTATAAGTTACTTCCTTTAACAATTCTATCACATTTTCAGAATTAATGGTAAGTAAATTCATGTCTTCAAACTGTGATTGAAGTTTATAAAACTCATCATTTTCGCAATGACAAATATCGCTTTGGCATTTAAAGGCTTCAGCCGTGGCCGTCTGGTTATTTCCAGATGGTTCAGGATGATCTACTTCTTCCTGTGAACTAAAATAAGAATCATAATCTGTCTCAGAACCTGAGGTGTATAAAAAGCTATAAATCTTATCATGAATATCTTTATCTAGTTCCAAAGCTTTGAGCTTCTCAAGTTTACAATTGGGCGCTATATGACCAAATTTTCCACACTTATAGCACTTGATTTTTGCGAGATCACGCTTAGATCTATTTTTCGTAAATCTATGAGACTTACGATGAGCATTTTGTTCTTCTCTTTCTTCTCTAGACCTTCGTTTAGATCTCTTTCTATAATGACTATTATGATCTAAATCTCTAGCCTTTTTTTGCTTATTAGCAGTGGTATCAGGTAAACCAAACTGAGTACAAAAATCTCCTAATTGAGATCTTTCTCTAAGCTTGTCAATCTTAAGCTGTCTGGATAATTTCAATTCGTTGCACAAGTTAATACCTTCTTGACTGCATGCTCCTATGAGTTTTCCATAGTCGAGATCCGGTACATACTGTTATTAAACCCATGTGTCTAGTTCTAACCGGGTAAAGACGCCCTTTTTCTCTTTTTAATGGGCTTGAGACCGCGGCTGGCTAGACGGAGTCACTAAGACAAAGCTAATAACAGTAGTAACGGATCTGACTGTGCCACCATCTCGGAACAAGGTGAAGAAACCATATAGCAATTTATTTATATCTAGATAAAGTCTATATCTTTCATGGTAAATATAAAAGCGAGGTTAGTTATTTGACATAGACACAACTGAGTTTAGCCGGACATAGTAACGGTGTTGCTCAGAAATAGAAAGTAATAAAGACAAAGTAATTACCTTGAAACACTTTCTTCTATTTATTCCGGTTGGTAGAGAGAAAAAACTAGAGATGGTTCTGAAAACCTTGCACCTACTACAAACGAAGGACTCCCTTATTTATAGGAAAATATAAAACATAAGGAATCTTTATACAGTACCAAATGGGACCCATTCATCCCTTACACAGTTTATCTAGTGTAGTTTGAACATATCATGTATCTTTTCCTATAACCAATCAACGTTTCACAAATCATTATATCTTATCTTTTCCCTTTAGCCTTCGCAAGAAATCCTCTGCTTTTTCCAGCATATCTTCTGGAGTGGATTCGCTCAGTTGAGCTTCCTGCATTTCTGTTGTATCATGCATATCTGTTGTATCATCACTGGCCTCACTCCTCATTGAAGTGTAAGATTTTTCATATTGTGTTATGTTGAGGAGCAGATTTTTTCTGATTTCATCAACATATTTCTTGATCATTTCTTCCTTGTCTCCATTTTGAATGGAGATTCTTCTGCCCATATTCCAAACTGAGTTGTCTTGTACAAAAACATCCTTCTGAGGGGCAAGACTGTATTCTTGGATCTTAGCTTTAATAAGATCTATTAACTCTTGTCCATATAAGTTTTTTGTCGTGGGATCGTGTTTCATTAGCTTATCCCAAAAGTTATTATAAAAATTCTGATATAAACAGGGAATTTGTTCTTCTGTATAGTCTACTTCCGGGGTCCATTTATGAATCCATGGGATGGAAAATTCAATAAAGAAATATATCTGATCAATTTCTTCCATATAACAAATATGATCCATGAGATATATCTCATTAAGTTTGGGTGATACTTTCGCCCATTCTTTGTATAACTTAAAAAATGATTCTGGCAATATTTTTGTTGTTGGACCGTGGTATGACCACCAATTGAGAAACCAATTATGAATTCGTTCTGCGAATATCTTCGCACAAATCTTTAAGAACCAAGTGTGTTTGTGTTTCTCGTTATTATAAACGAGAGATTTATCAAAGGCATGGACGTAGTCCCAGTATGTGAAATTCATGGGTACGCCTTTTAGGCTTATCTGCCTTTCTTTTATTATGGATATACCCCAATCTTCAACAGATATGATCTGCTTAATTATCATCTTTGAGAAGTTATAAATGTTCTCCTCTGCGTTATATCCGCTGAAATGCTCAAATTCATCACTTCCTGTACTTATAAGGATTGTCTCGTAATAAGCTCGGGTTTTGTATGACTCACCCGAAAAATATAATCCATTAATTAAATACCTTTGGAATATTTTCCAAGATTCTTCCTTCCTCTGAATATCAGAGTTTTCTAGGAGAAATATCATTTCCCTTTTTGGGATCTTTTCATAAGTTGAGGTATCATCAGCCTCTTCTTTGGATATAGATGCAAAAGTAGGTCTTTGCCTTTGAGATAAATATTCTTGTAGGCGATCATATAATGGATCAGTTGTTAGAATATCTCCCAAATTTATTGAAGCTGAACTTGAACTTGCAGCCTGAGAAGCTTTTGAGTTTATCAAACTCAATCCATAATTTTGTATAACTGGGGAACGTGGAACGGATCCATATGATGATCCTGATGATGAGGGGTTACGATCTTCCCCTTCTTCTTCCTCTGCTCCCTCGGCCTCTAACCTTGGTTACCCAAGGAGGGTCCATCCTGTGAAGAAATATGTTAGTTATATTCACAAATATCAACATTATTATAGAAGCATCTTTCTTCTTCTAAAACGATAATATCTTCATATAACGAAGTGTCTGTTATCGTGTTATCTATAATTTTCCATATAATAAGTTCCTGCAAATCTCTGTTTAGAGGAACAACCTTTAAAATGGTTAAAGGAGTTTCTTCAGTAAAGTACGAGACTAAGAAGCTCATTGCGAAAGATATTCACGAGATAAAAAATCTGGGATAGAATTATCACTTCCCTTTTTATACTGAATATCGAAATCAAAAGGAGCTAATTGAGCTTGCCATCTAGCGAACATTAGCTTGGATGCATCATGTTTGAAATCTTTATCAAACATATACTTTACAGATTGAGCATCTGTTTTTATTAAAAACTTTTGATTGTATAAATCATCTTGGAATTTTAACACACATTTAACAATGGTTAACCTTTCATGTGCCACCATGGCATATTTTTTCTGAGCATCGCTCTATTTTCCTGAATGAAAACGTATCAAATATTCAGTCTTGTCATTGGGATTGATCTGCTTCAAGATTCCACCATAGCCGATGTTAGAGGCATCGGTTTCTATAATCTTTTGTCAGCTAGGATTAGCCAGAGTCAGACAAGGCAAGGTTTTAACCCTGATTTTGATATTTTTGACTAAGTCGGTGAGACTAGAAGTCCAAGGCTTTTTCTGATCCTTTTTAAGCCTATCATATAATGGAGCTAAATCTCTAGAAAGATTTTTGTAGAAAGGAGAAATATAATTCAAACTTCCCAAGAACCTCTGAAGCTGAGTTCTATCTGTGATAACATCAGGAAATTTTGAAGCGAATTCAATAGATCTTTGAATAGGGGTTACTTTTCCTTGACAAATTAAATGTCCAACAAACCTGACCTCAGTTTGAAAAAGACTCATTTTTGGTTTAGAAATTACCAACCCATTTTGAATCACAATTTTTTTAAACACGTCTAGGTGTTTAATATGAGTTTCTAACGTCTTAGAATAGATTAAAATATCATCAATATAGACTATAATAAAGTCTAAATAGGGATTGAAAATATCATTCATAATTTTCTTGAATTCTGAAGGAGCGTTTTTCAAACCAAAAGGCATAACGTTCCACTCATACTGTCCGAATGGGACGTTGAAAGCTGTTCTATAAGAATGCTCTTTGAAGATTTGAATATGCCAATAACCTGATTTTAAATCAAATTTTGAAAAGATGTTAGCATCATATAATCTTGAAAGTAAATCCCTTTTGTTAGGAATAGGGTATCGAATCCATTTACGATACTTGTTTAAAGGTTTGTAATTTATTACTAACCTGGGTACACCACGTTCTTTTTCAGCTGCATTATTAACATAAAAGGCAATGCAAGACCAAGGGGATTTGGCAGGGACGAGATTTAGTAGGAATATTATCCTCAGAGAAGCCTTCTTCATATGGAAGAGTCACAATATGCTTTTTTCTATTCCAAAAGGCACTAGGATGATCAGCACAAATATCAATGGCCATCTGCTCAGAAATCAGTTTTATTTTTTCTTGTATTTTGGCAGATTTTAAAGTATCGAATATATTTTAAACTGAATAATTCAAATTGCAAGGAATCAATATGCCTTTGTTTCATATTAATCAAGGCATTTATATCACGAGAAACATGATCTGTGACAAAAGTATAACTGATGTTTTATCCTTTGTAAGTAGCTGAAAAGCCCTCAGCCGTTATGCTCGTGAAAGGATAAATAGCATTTATGAAAGGGGTTCCAAGTATAATAGGGGGGTATAACTGATTTTTCACTAGAAAGAAAAAGTGAGGAATACACACTTTATTTTAACAAATACGTGTATTAGGTAATTTGTATTCTATATCAAGAGCATGGCCTGAAGCAGATCTGACCATATGAGTTGTTTTTTCAAAATATTTGGTTGGTATATGGCCTTCTTGATTAGAACTTACATCGGCCCCGCTATCAATCATAGCTATCTCAGTTATCGAAAAAGTATTATCAATCAAAATGGTTCATTTAACAAACCATTTATGGGTAGTAACAATTTGCATCATCCCTAAAAACATGTTTTGCCTATTATCAGTAGTAATAGATCTGGTCAAAGTATTATCTTCGATAATACCTTTACCTTTGCTATCTGCTTTTTCAATTTGAGAAAGGCGATGATCACATATAATCTGATTTTGCTTAAGCGCCTTAATTTCTCTTTTCAAATTTTCAACTTCTCCTTTTAAATCATCAAAAGAGGTATCACGTACAACAACAGGTTGTCTTGCTAGTCTATTATAAACTTCAGACAAAAGAATAAGGAGAATAATAATCCAGTTCAAAATCATTTTTTGATCCAAAAATTTTTGAGGAACTAGCTTTGTTATTAGCAGCTAGTTGAATGATTTTTTCACGAAGATTATTATCAGTTACTTCCTTTAACAATTCTATCACATTTTCAAAAGTAATGGTAAGTAAATTCATGTCTTCAAACTGTGATTGAAGTTTATAAAACTCATCATTTTCGCAATGACAAATATCTCTTTGGAATTTACAGGCTTCTGCCGTGGCCGTCTGGTTATTTCCAGATGGTTCAGGACGATCTACTTCTTCCTGTGAACTAAAATCAGAATCATAATCTGTCTCAGAACCTGAGGTGTATAAAAAGCTATAAATCTTATCATGAATATCTTCATCTAGTTCCAAAGCTTTGAGCTTATCACTTTTACTGCCTTTCAAAAATTTATTGAAGATTATGTGGCAACTGTTAGTATAAATGAG
>QJPP01006062.1:13887-102703 GCA_003996215.1 Jaltomata sinuosa | reverse complement strand
TCCCATGATGTGATAGAACTGGCATGTTCACTCTGCAACCACTGCTTCGCCTCTCCAATAAATGAGAAAGGGAACAACGTTAACTTAACATATTCACCACTCCATTATGGTAGTGGAAGTTATCACTCAAGTCAATGAACTCTTGCAGGTGCTTGTGTGAGTCTTCATGTGGTTTACCCTCAAATTGACAAGTCTTCTGCACTAGTCGCATTATGCCTTCTCTTAGCTCGAAGTTCCCTGTGATAGTTGGCTTGACATTAGCTTTGGAGGCATTTTCCCACTTTGGCCTCGCAAAGTTAAGTACAGGGACATGTGGTGGTAGAGTGGGATGGACTCCATCGCTATTTCCAGTATTATTCGGGTCAATTGGTTCATTCACGTGGTCACTTATAGCTCTTAGACCTCTGAGAGTGCGTTCAAGCTCGTGATCAATAGGAATCAAGGGATTGCCTTGATTCTGAGTGTTCATCATAAACTAACCTGTGACCTGAAATCAACAAAAACAACAAACAAAAGTGAAACCTGACTAGTTCAATAAAATTCCCGGCAACGTCGCCAAAAACTTGTTGCGTCCTTATGCACACGCAAGTGTACATGGCCGTACAAGTAATATAGGATGTGAGTCTAGATATCGTACCCAAGGGACTTGACGAATTGATTAACTAGGTTGAATTCGTATATGTGCTATTTAGTAGTTAACCGACAATAAAGAGTTATTTGTGTGTTTTGAAAGTAAACAAATAACAAATTGTAGACAAGCTTTGATTTGAGATTGTAATTCAGATTTGATAAAAGTTCCAAGGTCATGGTATTTCGACAATCCAGTTGAGTTTTCAAACCATAGGTTTAGTTGATTTCCTGAGTTACTAGTAGCGGGTTGATTTTAACCATGTTGAGTGTTTTTCCAACTACTCTAGCTCTCCTCGACTATTCCTAACGCTTATATTCCTATGGTCGTTGGTCGATAGTGAAGGGCATATGATTTCTTTTCCATATCAACTGGACAAGGCTAACATGTATATTCTTATCCACCTCTTATTCTCACAATCTCATAATCACTTTCGTATAACATGTAAATGCCTCATAGAACCTTATATGCTTGTACAATAAGTTGGAACACTTAACTCGACTTTAGAAAGGTAACATAAACCTGTGGATGTTCATAAAGAGCTTCAGGTATTTCACTTAGTTTCTATATTTGTTTCCTTAATAGTTTGTAAAAGAAAGTATTTCAAAAAAACCATGTCCTTTAGTAGTTTAAACATACAAGCTATATTTGTGAGTTTTGGAAATTGACGTATTATTTTAAAGTTTTCCGAAAAATACTTTAGCGAGGAAGAGGGCTGGTTGTGAATTCTTAATATTCCTTTGTAATTATTTTAAGTCACAACACCCAAAGAAGAATAGGAACTTCTATATATACACATATAGTTAAGGAAGTTGAGAAAACAACATATAGATATCGAATACCCTATATAACTGAACCAGTGGAATATCAATATAATAGAATCACAAAACTTCTTCAGCTGCGATCCCAATGCCTTTCACAGAAGGTCTTTCTATCAATAGAATAGTAAAATATCACATTTTCCGATTTAGGAAGTTTCTAAAATTCATGCTTAAAGGAAGGACGACGCTTAGCCTTAACATACCTTTCCAACGAACGTCTGAATGCATGTAGTTCCTTCATGGAAGTTGTTTCTTATGTCCTAAGCTTTGGAAACACTATATATATAATCATCTTATACACACTTTTAAATAGTTCACAATTAAGCATAAATTGACAGATTTTCCATAGGATCACAACTTGACAAAATGTCCATAGAACTTCGTAAAAACAATCATAAAAGAGCACTGAGATGGTTAATTTAGCAAACCAAGTGTAAAACTTGAAGAACCACAAAGAACTACCAAGTTCTATCTTCTGAAACTAGCTCCAAACGCGGCGTATCAGAAGGGAAAACAGTTGCCATGCGTAGAGATCGCATTTCAAGGCACAGGGGCAAACTTTAGCAATAGAAATCACTAAAAATGCACCTTGATCACTCAAGAACACTCTTCAAACCCTATATTATGTTTTCTCCCAGTTTAAAAACTATTTTTGGATGTTAAAATGTCAATTTGCCACTTTAAATTGATTTTAACCTGACGCGGTTCGTGACTCAGTTTCAGCCCAGACAGTCCGCAATAAAATAGTTATAATTTTTTACTTTGATGTCGGTTTGACATGAACTTTTGTGAATGAAAAACTAGACTCGTAGACCTTCGATTTGGTAGGTCAGAGGATCCTCTATCTCTTTAATATTGGGAGAAAAGCTCCGAGACATTTGACCTAAAGTTCAGAAAATTTATTAAAGAAACTTATCATAACTTTTGCCGACTTTTATTTCTCAACTTTCTTTACATCAAAACATAAAATATGACCATTTTTCGATTATAATACCTCATAACACATCCTTCTTAACATATTAGACACTATTAATCTTATCCAGAAGGTATAAGTTCACTTAAACCTTCCGAATGGGTGAGGTGTTACACGAGGCATTTATTTAACTCAAACTTTTGTTTAAGGGCTTCCTTTGACCTAAAACCTTAGTTTAATTCTTTGATATAACCACCCATTTGCAACCTAATTCTTCCGGCGTGCTACACCAAGTCATATACACATCATACACCCATGCCACACTACGTATATTATGTGAAAAAATATGTAGTCTCACACATTAATCTGCCGGTGGGCGAACCAACCAACCAAAAGCTTAACCTTATACTTAGCCAATTTTAGAAGAGATAAAATAAAACCCACTCAATTTAAACCATACTGAAAGTCAAACTTCTATAAATAAAATTTGTGGGAATAATTCAAATGCCTAAAACATCCCTCAAGAACTAAAGGTCATCGTACAAGAAATTTCAGTCAAACAATGTTTGAGATATCAAAAAAAACCAAAATAATTTATAAATAATAAGAGTTCCATTGCCCGGAAGAGGGATAACAACTTAATGAGGATCCACGACAACCTAAGAAGTAGTTATCACCCTTGGCTCTGTGGTGAATCACCTAGTCTAGCTGAGGTCGCATCTCAGTCTCAGAAACATCGTCTGTAATCAATAAAAGAAGAGTACAGGGTAGTATCAATACAAAACACTGTCTACTCATAGGTATAATAGGATGAATCATTTAGAATAAATATGCAATCAAATTAGTTAACATGGTAAAGGTTTCCCAACACTTAGAAGATACTTCAATTAGCAAATTACCATCTTAAGTCAAATAAACATTTGAAATATAAAGTTCACATAAGTCACTGAATTCCACCCCAAGAATTTAAAAACATTAACTTTCAATGATCACAACACATGGAACATATGTACATCTATATCTCATCAATGAAACTTGTACCTCTAGTCTCAACTTATTTCATACTACCATCTCACCATAACTGACCATGAAACAATGCAATAACAATGAAAGAGTGTACACACATGCTAAGGGTATTATTTTTTTCCACTAGCCATGACCTATATGGGACACACCAGGGTCTATGTACCCGCCAAAACCATTTCTCGTTGGCGCGATAATAATTCATACCGCGTGATACCCAATCCTATAATTAATGATAATATCAACATGTATACTTGTAATGACTCTTCCGGTCATTTACACGTTTTCGCCTTTCTTGTACCATTAGAGCTTACTTGTAGCGGCCCAAGTCATTTATGGCTTGTCGGGACCGGTAGTTCGGTGCCCGGGCCATTTGTTTGGTCTTTATGGCCGTTCCTCGTTTTAGATCTTCAACTTTGGAAATCATTGACTTCCGTCAACATTATTGGTAATATCAAAGAATTAAACCAAGGTTCTAGTTCAATGGAATTCCTTACTCGAAAGTTCGAGTTAAAAAAATGCCTCGTGTAACACCTCGCCCGTTTGGAAGGTTTAAAGTAACCCGTGAATTTGGGGTAAGACTAATAGAGTCTAATATACTAATAAGGATGTTTTATGAGGTATTATAATCGCAAATTGTTCGTATGATGAGTTTTGAAGTCAAGCAAGTTGCGAAACAAAAGTCGGAAAAAGTTATTGTAAATTCCTTTAAGGAATTCTCTTCAAATTTGGGTTAAATGTCTTGGGGTGTTTCTCCCTATCTATAAAGAGTTAGTGGGCCCCCAATATACCAAATTAAGGTCTACAAGTCTAGTTTCCAATGCACTAAACCGTTCATCCATACGACTTCAGAATAGAGAGATATTCACGTTTTTGTAAGACCGCACAAGCAGACACGTCAAGGTGGGGCCCGCATCCTAAGTCGGTTTTGCTTTATAAAAGGTGTTCCAACTTCGTTTTAATTCATAAAAATCACCCAAAAGCTTCAGAAAATCAGAGGTAAATCCCCTAGATACTCCATGGTCTTTGATTCTTTCAATTCGGAAGTTTAACGGATGTTGCTCTACGTCGCGAGCTCATCGTCGTGGTATAGTTTTCTCGTCGTTTTGGCTCCGTTTGTTGCTACTGCAAGGAGGCAGTTCGTGGTACTGATATTTTTATGGTATTATCATTTGATTATCGGAAGGTAAGGGTTCTAGATCCTCGACTCATTCTTAATTTGAGCTTTAGAATCAATTCCAAGGAGAACTTATCGTTATCGGCATGTTTGTTGTGTTTTCTTGCCGTATATTGTTACAGCTCATGGTGGGTCCTTATAACAGCATGTTTAGCTTCGTATTTTAAAGCTTTTTGTCGAGGTAACCTTCCTCCTATGACCCTCTTTTGTTATTATATGTTCTAGTATTGTTTTATGGATTTCTGAGCCACGAAGTGGTATTTTGGATCTGTGGCTCTGGGCAGCCCCTTTGTCATATTAAATTGGGTTGTTATTGTTGTATGTTGATGGTGTTAAGGTGTTGGAGGTACTGGGAGTTGGTGTGATTCTTATTGGAGTCACGAACAATGGTTATTGGATTGAATGACATGAAGTACGCCTTGAAATAGTGCCTCGGGAGCTCGTCGCTCCTTGGAGATGTGGTTAACATATTGTTGTTGGATTTAGCTGCCATTTGTTATTGTTATTGGCCTCATTTTTATGCGTTGGAGTTGGCTGGTCGCGAGTGTGACATTAACACCTTATCAATTGGCTATGGCTAGTTCTTGCAGCCTTGTCGATTCTAGCAATTATTCCATTACCTTGGTTGGTCAGGCTTCATAGAGACACCTTTGGGACTTCAGTTGAAAGTATTTGTTTTGTGTGATTCAGAGATTCCTGGAGCTGTTCGAGTCTGGACGATGCCGTTCCCGCAGCTAGTCATCGGATGACAGGTAGGTTATGGTTTTTCCCCTATCTAGACTCTGCGTATATAGGCTATAACTGCATTAATTAGCATCCTTTGATGGGTTGTTATAGGTTGGTACCCCAGACCTTGTCCGCCTTTCGTCCGTCTATTTCATATGTTGTTTGTAGTATTCGCGTAGTAATGTATATTACCTTTGTGGTCCTGTGTGGCCTTGTATTGACTCTACAACCTAGATGGTGGGCTATTTGGGAATGTCCGCGAGTCCCGGACATAGAGATTATCCTTTTAGGCTGGTTATGTCTGTTGAGTAGCTATTGGGCCTGTGCAGGGCTGATAGGAATTATTGTGAGCCGTTGGGCTACTTTTATATTTGTGTGCGAGCATATCATCCATGAAAAAGGTTTTCCCCTAAATGTTTTACCACAATTTTGGCTGTGAGACACTACTGACAGTTTTCCTAAATTTGCATGGCCCTGGGGCCCGTTTTTGGTACTGTTGTTGATAGAAAAGGGGATTTTTGGATGTTTTCGCATTGATTTTATTACTGGTACTAGTCTCTGCGGGGCAGAGCACCAGACTTGATTTTATTACTGATACTAGTCTCTGCGGGGCAGAGCACCAGACTTGATTTTATTACTGATACTAGTCTCTGCGGGGCAGAGCACTAGACTTGATTTACTACAGTTTTAGACCCGGTTACGCCCGGGCACCCTTGGAGGGGTTTTTGAGGCATTTTCTACTACTTTACTCCTGGATGGGGTCTGGGCATGCATACTTGAGACTGGGTCTCTATCTTGATCCCGGACTTGCTTCCGGATGATATGTCTTGATACTGAGTTTTAGTATGGGGTCGGGGACCTCCATGGACCTTGCCGCTCTGGGCCTGGGGCTTCGGGCTGCGTGCGCCGGAGGGAAAGGTATACGGTGGAGTAGAGGTATACAGGCTGAGTCCTTCCATGGAACCTTCCTGCTGGGCCTAATTGGCACCAGAGGAGGTACATACAGAGGTTCTATTTCACATCATATCATATCATGCATTGGATTCCACCCTTGTTTGTTGTGTGTTCAGTGTACGCTCTGGTAGTATGGGATGCCGGAGGGTTTGTTTTCACTTGATTGTGTTCCTCGGTTATATGGGCGGCCGTTGGGACTGTAGGTTGACTATATTTACTCCTGTTTTTACTTAGAGCTTGTCTTGGCACCCGGTTCTTGAAAGATTAGTGATGGCTAGCCTGTTGAGGCTTTGGTTGTGGGATTTTTGATTATTGAGAGGGCTTTAGAGTCCTATCTTATTGAGGAACTTTTGTGTGGCCTTCTAAGCAGAGTGTGAGACTCTGGTTCTATTCTTGTGAGAAGCTGAGTGGTATCTCTCGGTTATTGTGGCCTAGTTATTTCATCCTAGGGTTGTACTTGTGAGGTGATTCCCTGGTTATGCTATCATATGATTGGATTGGTGTTATGATTTCCTTATACTGGTTGATTCCATTTTGAGTATGTTAGACTTCTCTACGTCTTTTCCTTTCACTTGAGGTTACCGGTATACCGCCATTTTCTCTACTCTCTCTCTACTTACTTATATTGTTGTACAAGGACTCCAGGTGCGTTCTTCTTTCCTTCACAAGTGATTCTGTGTGATTGTATCTCTGTGCTAGCATGTGTTACTTGAAGCTCTTGGTTATGGATGATCTGTGCTAGCTCCTTGTGCCTTGCTTATTGCCTCCGTGACTGCTTTCTTGCTATTTGTTACTTACTGCTTTTATATCTTATATGCGCTCAGTCGGCCTATGATACCTACTGAGTACCCGTGGGTTTGGTGCTCATACTACACTTCTGCACTTTATGTGCAGATATTAGCTGAGCTTTCACCGTTGATCACATTGGAGGCTCATGCAGCTTTTGGATCTTTGAGACTAGGGTGAGCGCCTGACGGTCGGGGCTTGTCTATATCTCATCTGTTGTACTGTTGCTCCTTGTACTTTCGGAGGCAATTTATGTTGTATTTTGTTACTTCTAGCACTTGTATTCTATTAGAAGCTTTTGTACTGTTGATACCAAGTCTTGGGGTTGGTGTAGTTTCCTTTATGTATTTATATTCGAGTTTTGCTTTCGCTTATTTCTGCTTGCTGGTGCATTTTGGTTAGGCAGTAGCCCATTACTAACCGTTCTGGGCTACGGGAATTGGTTCGCCTACTGGGGATTGTAGGTGCCATCATGACTTGAGAAATCTGGTCGTGACAGCTTGGTATCAGAGCTCTAGGTTCACCGGTGTCATGGTACAGAAGCAAGTGTCTATGTAGAGTCTCGTGGATCGGTACGATAACGTACGTATCCTATCTGCGGGAGGCTACAAGGCATTGTTAGGAAATATTTCATCTTCTTGGCTCCTCATCGTGCGTTCTTGGCTCTATTGAATTCTAAAACTTTAGTTGTTCATTTATTCTGAGATGCCTCAGACGAGTGCGATAGCGGTTGGTCTCGAGGCTTCTGTGCTTGTTGCTTCAGTGCTTCCGTTAGCACCAAGACTTCAGAGTGAGAGTTTACCGCCTCAGATAGGGGTCAGCCCTGCCTTCGATTGGATTTATAGCTAACCCAGTTCTTTAGGACACCGTGGCTAGGACTTTGAGTCCTCCGGTGAGTGTTTCAGTACCTGGTTCTGTGAGTGGTGCTTCAGTTATAGTTGAGCTTTTAGTTCTTCAATAGGGTTGTCTGTCGGTATTGGAGTACGAGGCGAGATTTTCCCGTCGGATTTCATCTGGTATAGGCTGTTTTTGGTGTGGTGAGCATGGGCACTTTGTTAGGAATTGCCCCAGGATTGTGTATCCCAGACAGCCTGGTTGTTATCATTGTGGAGAGATTGGTCACCATTATTGAGTTTGTCCCTAGCGAGGGCTGGTCGGGGCTTCAATTTTTACCACTCAGTCCAGAGTTAGACCCCATCAGGTTGATGCTCCTCTTTGTGGGCTAGAGGTAGAGGTTCCTGACATCGTTACTCCAGGTCAGGCTTTTGCTACCTTTGACTTATGTTAGTCCCGCTCTTGCTGTGACTCTATAATTGCTTCTATGCCTACCTGCTACTTTTTTAAGTTGTTTGGCTACCCGAATTATAGTACCGATACGTTGTTTTATTGGTAGTTTATTCTTTAGTAGTGGATGGGGGTATGTTATCCTTGAGAGGTGTTTTCCAGGAGTTGTAGCTCGTGGGTAGTTCTTGTTAGTCTGTTTCTAATTGGCTTACCCCTGTTTCATTGTGATTCTCGACTTTTGGTTGGGTTTCCCTTGTTGAGCGGTCCTAGATGGTTGTTGCCTAGGCCGTTATCTAGCGAGGCTAGAGATCCATGTGATGGTTCTGTGTATTACCGGTATTTGGGCCGGAGTTGAGATTTTGCCTCAGTTGGGAGGTATTGGTTATGCTAGTGTGAATAGATTGGTTTGGTCTCCCGAGTGTCTAGAGTCGACCCTCTTTGTTGATTAGTTTAGGAGGTTGGCATGTATGTGGGTTGTTCCCATAGTCTCCTCCACTTCCTGGTCCGTTGGGTGTTTTGTTGTATCCCTAGCTCCAGTTGGAATGAATCTTGATCGTAGTTTTTTCGATTAGCTATGGATGTTGGCATCGTGATTGGGTCTTGACTTTAAGCACTTATGACTAAGTGTTGATTGTAACCTCGTGGTTAGGTTGTATTTGTAAGCATTTCGGGTGAGTTGGGCATCCGGCCCATTCCTCTCCTGCCTTATTGAATTTGACGTGTAGCTATGAGTAGTAAGGTAATGGCTTCAGGTTCTTATTCGAGAAAGGATTTGTAAGGTTTAGTATGTGCTAAGGAAGCATTTTTGTTTAGTTGAAAAAGAAGGGAGATAACTCTTTGTATGTGTTTATGTGTCCTTGTAGTTTCCTGAGGTGGCGATGAAGGTTGGCTTTGGAATTGTGTGTCGGTGATTCGATTCAGCCATCTACATATTGATGTGGGTTTTCCATCGATTGGTTTTGTTTCAGTACCAACTGCGGCGTTGGAAATTTGCATATTCAGGCCTAGTTGGCTTGGGTTCCTAAGGGTTCATTGGTAGCATCCTGGTTCGACCAAGGCTTTAGTTGGCAGTTTTGAAAGTTGGGGTTCAAAATCATGGCTTGGCAGGTTACATCGAATGGTTCTTGGTAGTTTCTATTTGGTCGTAGCATCCTAGTGCCGGGACGCAGTGGGTGCGGGAAACTTAGCTTCTTTACTTCAGTTGTGGAAGCGACTATTGGCCTTTGACACCTAGTCCTTGGCTAACCTCTTCAAGAGGCGAGATATTCTAGATTTCAGCAATGTTCTAGTTAGTACGAGGTTCTTCTACCATGGTTGGACAGAATCAGCGATGTAAGTTTGAGCTTCAGCCGTGGTGTATGCTTTATGTGGTCACCTTGTGCGAGTTGAGACTAGCGAGGCTATTTTGAGCTCTGATGATACGTAGAGACTAGTAATCGCCATTCATTTGCCAAGGATTTGAAAGCTTATTTAATTGATTCCTCCAGAGTTGTTGTTTATGTGGGGTTCCACTATTGGTTAGACTCGGCCAATATGGACTAGAAGTTTGTTATGATATATGCTTCGAAGTGGTTGGTGTTTGCAGAACCAGTAGAGCGGTTGATTCGAGCCAAAGGAATGAGTTGAAAGTATATGCAAAAATTTCTATGGCTAGATGGTAACTTTGAACCCCAGGCACCTTTTTCCTTTTCCTTCGGGGTGTTTGGACTTGATATTTGTGGCATGGTGGACTTCTTCCTGAGGTGAGATTCGTAAGGCAATTTCACATTCAAATGGTGTTCGAGTGTTCAGAGTAGCAGTAGTGTTTTCTAGAGTTGGGAGCTTGGCTCATGGTTACAGACCTCGTGGTAGGCTTACCACACTTCTTGCAGGATCATGGTTTTGGTTTGGGTCTTTTGGGAAGGTTGCCCTGGTTCATTCACTTTCAGCTGATTCAGACCTGGCACGGTTCAGTTAGCGAATTTGATGTTAGAAAAAATATTCGTTCGTTGGTTGGTGGTCAGTCAAGGCAGGTAACTTTAGTTTCAATAATATGCTACGGGTTGTTATCTTGAATGGCAAAGGCTAGTACCCTATATATTGGCTTAAAACGCATTTAAATAAAATGGGTGACTTCGTTCGTGGTAAAGTTTAAGCAGGAACTATGGATCTCCGGTGTGTCAGTTGATGCTTCGAGAGTGGTTTGAGTGTTCAGCTTGTATGCAGCTTTCTTTTTGTGGTGCTAAAGGATTCAGTTTAGAAAAAAAAGGGCTTTTGCGGAACAGCGGGTTCATGAGTTAGAGTTTTGGGTTGATGGATTTTCTGGTAAACTTGGTATGGTTTTAAGGATTCGAGTTTTGTTTGTTGATAGGCTTGGTTCTCTGTTTCGGTGTTGTGTAGGTGCTTTTTGGTTAAGATTCTCGAGGTTCAGTTTGGGTTGGCAGAACTTTGGAGGTTGAATCAATTACATGTCCTTGTGAAACAAATTTTCTGTTGGCTTTTCAATTTTAGAGAATTAGTGATTAAGCTGGATATAAACTTATATCTTTGTTTGAGCTGAAAGCTTCCCATTCCCTATCAATCTCCCTTAAAAATTGTCTTTTGTAATTTCGTATATGCATTTTTAGTTATACTAGCATGTTCCCTTCGTTTTGACGCCCCTCCCTCCAGTTGCTGATAAATGCATCTACAACATTTTGTACTATATTTTGACATAAAAAAGTAAAAAAAAATAGATCTAAAGATGACAATGAAGAAGCTTGTCAAAATTCTGGTAGTGTTTGATTTGGTCCTTATTTTATTTCACATTTACACCAAAAAAATCGTTTTAGAAAAATCGAACTAAACCGAATCGAAGTTGAAAAAAATTGAACCGAACTAATTTGGTTTGGTGTTTGGTGCACCATTTTTCATAGCCAAAAATCAAAGAACCGAACCAAACTTTGATAAAATCGAACCGTAGAACTGAAGGCCCATCCCTCAGGTGATTGCTCTGATTCCAATGGATGTGTCAAAGTTGCTAAAGTGAAATGGTACAATTGTGTCAAAAAGGTTCACTATTCGAGGGATTTCTCAAATACCATCGGATGATTACACATGACACATTAATCTAAACTAATTAGATAGAGTGTAACCGTAAAACGCAGTATTTTGAAAAGCGAGAGGCGAAAAAAGCGACGTGGGCTCGCTTCACATAAGCGAGAATTGTGAAGTGAATCACACACTTTTTTCAATTGAAGTTATTTAGTACAAAATTTAAAAATATTAAATATGCATAAATAAATAGCCAAGAACTCAATAGATAACATAATCTTTCAATTCTTAAAATAAAAACACAATAGATGGTCATAACAAGCATCCAAGCAAACCGCTAAAGTACTAAAAACCAGTCTCGCATCTTAATCAACCAACATAGATAGAGAATCATAAATCAACAATCAGATAGAAGTTTAGAACT
Source organism: Jaltomata sinuosa (assembly GCA_003996215.1). Taxonomy (NCBI): domain Eukaryota; kingdom Viridiplantae; phylum Streptophyta; class Magnoliopsida; order Solanales; family Solanaceae; genus Jaltomata; species Jaltomata sinuosa. Next base: position 90,955 of record QJPP01006062.1, on the reverse strand, counting down.
ATACTACAAGAGATAGAAGTATAAAACTATACTACAAGTTTAAAACTATATATACAGATAGACAGAAGTCATAGAACATACAACAAAAAAAATTAAAAAGAAGAAAAACAAAGAAGAAAAAGAAATAGAGAAGAAGAAGAGAAAGAAGAAGAAGATAGAAAAAAATAGAGCAGTGAACAGAGAAGATTAAGAAATAGAGAAGAAGAAGAGAAATATAGAAGAAGAAGAAGTCGCATACCAGTGGCAGCAGCAGCTCCACATTCAATGGAGTCACTTGAGGGTTTTAATTGGAATAAACCAAATAAACCAATCAAACCCTAAAAAAAACTTAAATAGCGCTTAAGTGAGCTTTTCCTCGCCTTTTCTGCTTCGTCGCTTCTCGCTTTTGGGCATGAAGCATGCGTCTTTTATCGCCCCATCACTTCAGGTTAAAAAAGTGACCCTCTGTCACTTTGCTTCGCTTGGCACTTAAAGCGAGTGCTTCAGCGCTTTTCACAACACTGGTAAAATGAGAACTTACATGCTCTTCGTATAGAAAAAGACTTGGACGAACCGCGACATTGGTGATGATTGTCAAGTTGTGTTGTAGCAACCGCCTATATCACTGTCTAAACCCTAGATATGATTGTTAGGTCGCCTAGTAAGGGGAATAATGGATAATAATTTCAAGATAAAATATAATAGTGTTTTATCCTGTTAGTTAATCCGTAGATTACTTATCCCACTATTTGTACTACAATGATGGGATAAGTTATTCCATATATATGGTGGAATAACTAATCCTATGAGATATTCCAATCCATGGGATAACTTCATCTATCCCATCCCTCATACCAAACAACCCCCTTAGATAAAAGAGTGTAGTCAGAGTTTTATCTCTCATGTCTTTTAGTTGTACACAGTAGGTGTATTTATATTGGAAACTATTAGGGTTATAGTAATTATTCAAATTGCTGAATTTATTCTAATGGGATTTTACAACACCACTTATGGGTGTACCCTTATTTTTAAATAGTTAGATTGAGAGAGGTTCAAACAACAATATATAATAAGTTGGTGAAATAATCAATGCACTATCGTGAGATCTCCAGAATGTTGGAAAGTTATGGGGATATATGATTTTTGAGATGGACGTTGTGAGGATATTTTGATTGTTGAAAATATTCACTAGAATATTAAAATGACAATTGAATGTCTTATGCTTAAATTGATCTACAACATACTGGAATGTAGTAAAACAACAATATACCTAGTGAAATCCCACAAGTGAGTCTGGGGAGGGTGGTCAATGGTGAGTAGCAGCCTCACCCCTATCTTGTGAATGGTAGAAAAGCTGTTTCCGATAGATCCTCGGCCTAAGTAAACATATCAAAACAGGTACGAGAGAAATACAATAGAGAAGAAATTATGGTAAAAGTAATGGGGAAAAGAACAGAAATGTGGTATAAGTGCATTGAAAACATTAATACAGAGAAACTTCGATGGAAAACTTAAGTGGATCCTAAGTTTTTGATTGTCGAAGTGCGTCGAGAGTTATGCTTCATTTGTTTTTATTAAGATTAATATGTTGAATCTGAATGCATATTTGGTTATTAAAATGTGTATTAATATTTAGGTATCTGAATCAGAAACCATATTTGAATATTAAGATGTTATATTAAGATTTAAATACTAAATAATTAAGACTTCTTATTTTCTAAACATCTTAACATATAAAACTTGTCTTTATTTAAAAATAATAAATATAAAAAAAAATCATTTAATACTCTATCAATAAAACAATTTTAAAGAATTATATGCGAGTTGGCAATGGTGATGGCAAGCAGTAGTGGTTGTGGTGTCAATTGGAGATTGTGTTGGTTGATAATTATGGGTAATGGATAGTAGCTAGTAGTGATGGTAGTTGGTAGTAGTGATTAACAATGGTTATTGATCGTGGTACTTGGTGGTCGCAACTAATAGTTGTGGTGGATAATCGTGATAGCTAATGGTGGCAGTGAATGATGACGATAGTTAGTCATATATAGTGATTATTGATGGTGGTGATTGTCAGTAGTGATTAGTGGATGTAATGGTAAATGGTAGTAATGGATGACTGTGGTGATTGAATGGTAAATGGTGGTGGTTGTGCGTTGTGTGGTGGTCGATAAAGGTGGGTGCTGGCAATAGTTAGTGGTGAAAGTGAATGGAGAAGCAGTGAACTACAATCTTTGTAGAAATCCTTGAATAGATATCTTATTGATATTAAGACCGTCATAGATTTTAATCAATCAAATCTATTTAGATTTTAGACTACGGATCTTCATGGTTCAGTTTGGATCAATTTTTCATTAAAATCAAAATCAAACTAATTTTGTCAGATTTTAAATTCTTAAAACCAAATCAAATAAAATAAAAACCACCGATTTGTTCTTGTCAGTTTGGTTTGATTAAATATCAAAAGATGAATATATCTAAATCTTCTATTATTTTTCAACACTATTTCGAAGCTTTTGCATGTTTAAGTTGCATAACTATAAAAATTTCTGCACTTCACATATCTAACATCCACAAAATCAATATACAACTTCAAATAGAATGATACCCTTCAAAAATCAATTGGGCCAGTCATTGAAGAGTAGATGAATATTTTAGCAAAGAAAATTAAAAACTGGCAATACACCACACCACATATTCACAATTAGATAATCAGACTGAAAGTGTTAGATAATTAGACTTTTGAGTGTTGGGCTTGAATTTTTTTTTGTAAGAAATGGACTTTGATAGTGCTACAATACATGTAAAATCAGTAGACTAAAAGCAAATTGATAATTAAAAGGTATAAAATATTTATAATTATTTATGAAAAATTAATATCATATATATAAATTAATATAAAATTAGTATATAAAATTTATCGCTTTGGTTCAGTTACTTTTACTAGAATCAAAACCAAATCAAATATTATCGGTTTTTAAAATTCTAAATCAAATCAAACAAAATATAAATTTTAATTGGTTTGGTTTGATTTTCGGTTTGATTTGGTTTTTCATCAACTGTGGATACCCCTAATTTAAACCTATTAAGTGGCTGTAAAATTTTAAAAATAAATGATTAAGATTCAAACTTAAAAATCAAACACTCAATATGACTTAGATCTGAATGATAAAGATTAAGTCCTTCATTAAGTGCAAGCACATTAGATGGGTCAACTTGAAGTGAAGAAGCGAGGCCACTGGTAAAAGAATATTTCTGGAATGTTGTTGGAGGACTGCACACACGACAACGCATGCTAAGATATCGCTAGGGTTTGAGCTTCGATTGACATGTGGCAGCGCGTGGAGGATTCTCTGTACAGGTGATAATTGGGCGGGTTCGGTCAAATTTGGGGAAGTTAAAATGGGTTAAGATAACAAATGGGTCAAGACCCAACCCTACCCAAATTTGCTTGGGTCAAAATGGGTCTGGTAATGGGTCATAATCCAACCTGCCAAATTTTTACTAAATTTTAGTTGTTTTATTTGTCCTGTTATAATTTTTTAGTACCTAATAAAATTATTTTTGTCTTTATTATGGTTATATATAACATATTAAATTAAAAAAAGTCTTCTTAAAATATTTTGACAAGATTTCTCAAAAATCAATTTGGGCTACATATCAACCCAATTTTTGACGGGTTGGGATGAAATTGGTTGAGCTAATAAATGGGGCAGTCAATAACCAACTCAAACATAAATAGATTGGGCGGGTTAGGTTCGATTTTGCCATCCCTAGATCTCTGCTTATTACCTTTCTAGGATTCGGTCACCATAGACTTCCAATCCTAGTGACGGTGTTGGTTGATGCAACAACACTAAATGAATTTAATGATTAGTTGCACATTTGTCCCAGAAAATATACAACCATGAAATTTCTTGGATATCGCTGGTAAAATGCGCAATGATAAATCCTTGCATAAATTCTAATACCATATGTGAAGCCAAAGAACACTGGAAAGAATATTGAGAGTAAGCTAAGATGGATTATTCTCTCAAGCTTCTTGGTGTTTAAATAGAGATGTACGGTCCTATTCTAGAATTGCAGAGAAAATCAAGGTCGCAGAAAAGAACCTCCCTAATTGATTCCTTCTCTACAATGTCACAATATTCTTAACACCTAAAATAGAATTTAGTTGAATGGTTGACAAAAATTTCTTTGATGCTGTGTATAAAGTGGAGTTGTGCTGTGGTTGAATTGTTTCACGATCATTGGTAGAAAATGATCATTATAGTACCCTTCATTTTTTTGGCAGAGGAATAACAATATCTTATTGATATGAAAACCCTTTCTTCTGCCCTCGCCACTTCTTTCGCTGACCCTATCCACCTCCTGAATACCAGAAAAAAAGATGAATTAGAGGATCATAGGGCTGAGTCAAGGCATGACTGAACCTTCTTCATCGGAGACCGAGTTAATATACAATCCCACTTTGAAGACTTCCCTTCGAGATAGGTAGGATATGGTGCCACAAATTGTAGTCTGTGCATTGTAAATTCTTGGGAATGGGGCACAAATTACTTATTACTTAACTATTGTCAAATGTCTTATATATCTGGTGAAAGCTGTGTGCAATGGTTCTTTGAGGCTTGTCATTATAGCATAAAATTCTATTACTAGCTTTATAAGTATCTACCACGCTATTAAGGTTGAAGATAATATTTTATGGTCAGATTGTTGAAATGGTTGATTTTGACTTAAATGCTAAATGCTAAAGTAGGGTAAGGACAATGAAGGCTCTGAAGATGATGAGGAGGACATAGATGGTGATGAAGAGTGAAAGCAGATAAACAGTTCAACGCTTATCTTATCTTAGGATCTCATCTTCAATGGTTTAATCATCGGGGTTTGGTGTTTGTAAAAAGGCTCTGAATGTTGCAAAAGATCAAAAAATACAGTGGTGACTATCCTTTTTTTTTCTTCCCTTCTATGGTTATAAGAAAATATCTAATTCCAGAGGTTCCCTAAACCTTGTTTCATTTAGGCCTGGCTTCAAATTTTCTTTGTTCCCCCATAAACTCTTCCATCTCCCTCCTACAGAAGAGAAAATAGACAAAAGAGGCTCTGAATATTGCAACAGAATGGATTACTTGTCACGACCCGATTTCTCGGTCATGATGGCACCTACAACCTCCGGTAGGTGAACCAATCCCCGTAGCCCAGAACAGTTAGTAATGGGCTACTATCTAGTAAATAAGGAAACAAGACGAATAAAATAGATAACATGGATATAAATATATACATATGCGGAAACTAAACCAAACCCCAAGACCTGGTATCATAGTACAGAGCCAAAACTACATACATGGAGTGAAAACTATCCAAAAGAATATATACAGATGTCTCTGAATGGTAATACAAAAGATAAACTAAATCTAAGCTCCGATCGCCAAGAGCTCACCCTCAGCCTTAAGTAGTCTCCAACAGATCTCCAAGCACGAATTACAACGGTCTAACGGCGATGGCCCACGCTAGGATCTGCACCCAAAGATGCAGGGGGTAGGGGTGAGCACCAAATGCGAAGCATAAGGTACCCAGTAGGTATCATAGGCCGACTGGGCACATATAAAATAAAAGCGCAGTAATAGACAGAATAGAAGCAAGCAGTCACAGAAATCAACGAAAGGTACACAGGAACTAGCCCAGAGGGAAATCAACAGAACCACATGTGAGGCTAGTAAGCAGAATATACACACCATACGCACAGGTGAAAGTATGAAACAACGCACCTGGGGTCCTTGCAATAACAGTGTATAAAAATAAGTTTACGAAATGGACGGTATACCGGTAACCTCAAGTGTAAGAAGAAGAGAGAAAGAGTAATGATAGGCATGCTCAGAGACATGAATCAACTCAACTAATCATACCAATCTCATACTTATCCATAATAGAGAACGATTCTTTAAGTGAAAAGCAAAGGTCTACCTACAGTTCCCCGGCCGCCCCTACAACCGAGGAACACAAACAAGCGAAAACAAACCCTCCGGCATCCCATACTACCGGAGCGTACAATCAGCAAATAGAAAACAAGGGTGGAGCCTCAAACAATGAATGATATGATGCATGAAGATCTCAAGTGCCATGGTATCTCTGTATGTACCTCCTCCGGCGCCGATCCGGCCCAGCAGGTAGGTTCCATGGAAGGACTCTGCCCGTATACCTCTACTCCACCGTATACCCCTCCTCCGGCACACGCAGCCCGTAGCCCCTGGCCCGGATGGCAAGGTCCATGGAGGTCCCAGACCCCATACTAAAGCTCAGTATCAAAACATGTCGTCCGGAAGCAAGTCCGGTATCAAGATAGAGACCCAGTCTCGAATATGCATGCCCAGACCCTGTCCAGGACTAAAGTAGTAGGAAAATATCTCAAAAAACCCCTCCAAGGGTGCCCGGGCATAACCGGGTCTAAACAGTAGAAAGTCATCTCAGGTGCTCGGTCCGACCGAGGCTAAAAATCATCTCAAGTAGCAAGAAAACTCAACTAGTACTCCGGCCCTGCCGAGTCTAGCGATAATCGTAAAACTGATAATTTTAAACATAATTTTACTTTCTTGCCCAAAAATCTCCACAAGTGAAATCAACCATTTCCAAATCATTTCCATCAAAAACGGACCCCCCGGGCCATGCAAGGTTTAGAAAACAGTGCCAGTAGGCCCGAAGCCAAAACCACAGTAAAACATGGATAAAACCTTTTTATATGCATGGAAATGGTATGATCACACACAATAGCTGCCCCGCAGCTCACAATCAACCTATTGACCCTGCACAGGCCCACAGCTACTCAGCAAGCATAACCAGCCTAGAAGGATAATTCTATGCCCGGGACTCGCGGACATTCCCAAAATCCCACCTTCTATGTTCCAGAGTCAACAAGGCCTCACAGGACCACAAGGGTAAATAAAATATATCCGCAAATACTACATGCAACGGAGGAATAAAAATAGGCGGACATAAATAAAGCGGTCAAGGTTTGTGGTACCAACCTAATAAACCAACCCAAGGATGCTCATTAATACAATTTTATTTTATATATACGGAGTCTAGGGAAAATAAACCGTAACCTACCTGTCGTCCGACGACAAGCTACTGAAACAACGATGTCCAAGCTCGAACCACTCCGAGAAAATCCAAAACTAAATCGGAATCGGATTCGGATTTGGAACGGAATAACTTGACGTAGATAATTGATTTCCTTCCCGAAATTAAACACAACGTTAAAATATATCTAGTTCCACCTAATTCTCTCCGTATACGTATGTAGAAGGTGGCCTTTACTGCTGCAACATCACTATCTAATATATAAAAAAAATAGAAAGAGAATTAAATGCTGCCAAACTTTGAAAGTTTGGCAGCTATATATAATAAGTATGTTGGATTGCCAACATTAAGCAATACTGCCACTTATGTAATATGCTGCCACCATGCTGATAGTGCTTGCTGGCCACTCCCTCCACCTACACGTGGAGTGGAGGTGGCAATTGCAAGGTAACAGAATAATATTTTCGTCCCGTTATTTATATATTTGGGTAATGCATAAATTCGTGATAAAATAAATATAATACTTTAAATATACCATAATTCATAGAAAATTATTTCAAACAAAACCTACTATATTATAATAATAACTTTCAACATAGCTAAATTTACTATCTCCGTTAAAATATTATGGAGTATAAAAACTTTATAAAATAAATACGTATACACTTATATCGTATCAAATATATTTTTCATAAACCTTTAAAATATTTCGAAAAGGCAATAATAATATAATTTTTACCAAATTCAACTTTTAAATAACGTATTTTCAAATACACGCACGAGGCTAATAAAATTCTCAAGTTTAGGCTCGTAATTCGCCAACGCACGATTTTGATACTCAAGAATTCTCTCGATATCCTCCCTTATATTTTATCACTGTTTCAGAACTGAAATGGCATTTTAAAACGTGACGTCGAGGCTTAAATCGCGTTTAACCCGACCCGGTTCGCGACCCGTTTTCTGCCAGACAGTCCGCGGTAAAGCAGTCATAACTCTTTACTCCGAGATCAGTTGGATGTGAGGTTTTATGCGTTGGAAACTAGACTCGTAGACCTTCGATTTGGTAGTTCGGGGGACTTCTAACTCTTTATATATTGGGAGAAAAGCTCCGAGACATTTGACCCAAAGTTCAGAAAATTTGTTAAAGAACTTACGATAACTTTTGTCGATTTGCTTGACTTCAAAACTTATACGTGAAAATGACCGGAAGGGTCATTACATTACTGATAGTAGTGACTACTTTTGATTAAGGAGTCTATTCTATACTTAACTTGTATGAGAGCTTAAATTAGGAATAGGAGAATTCATCATTACATGATTTTATGGTTCATTACAGACATGATTTATCAGGTGAAAACTCATACTGCTGATTTCCTACTCATGACTTGGAACTGATGAACATGACATTGTTTTTCGGGAGGCCCTCCTTTGTTTGGTAATTCCTAGATAAAATGGTGTTATTAGTTTCCAAATCTCGACATTTCATTGTGCAATAGTACTGGCAAACTGTGTCCATCATCATGTATATATATTTGCGAGTGATGAGTTTCTTCTTTATTTATCCATGGGAAGGTATATTGTTAGGGATGACAGTATGGCGAGGCGGGGTGGGTGAAGCCTTGCCCTGCTATGGATTCAACCTGCTCCACCCCGCCCTGTTTTTCTATGTTCACTCTGTTCAGGAGCTTCTCCTTTCGAGGAACCACCGAATGGGTTTTTATGTTTTATACTTGTAGCTTCATTATATGTTTATTGAAGGGTCTGTTATGTATTACAAAAATTTAGCACAATAATATGCTCAAAAGTTACCGAGGAAAAAGCAGGATAAAGTTGGATGTGGACATGACATGGCTCATCTATGTCATTGCCGTTATAGAAAAGGTTTATTTGTGCCATTATTTTTTAACGGTGATTTTGTAAAATTATTTTTCCCACATGGCCTCTTATTAGAGGTCCACGTCACCAAATCTAAATCAATCAATATTATTTAAAATCAAAATTAAAAATTGGATCCATTAAAATAAAATTCTACCTACACCGTTAAAATAAAAATAAGACTCATTAAAATAAAAAATTGGACCCATTAATTTGGTAGGGTGTGGGTTAGATTTTATTTTAATGGGTTCGATTTTTAATTTTGATTTTAAGTAATCTTGATTGATTTAAATTTGGTGACGTGGACCTCTAATAAGAGGTAACATGGCAAAAATTGTTTTGCAAAATCACCATTAAAAATAATGTTACGAATGAACCTTTTCTATAACGGCAGTGGCGTAGATGAGCCAAACCTTTAACGGATGACATAGATGAACTATTTCTAATAGTTCGATACCATATTTGAGCCTTTTTCCAAGAAACTATCTATGCTAGGAGAAGTATATTTTGAAGCACATACTGCTGTATCACTGTGACACAATTTATGATCAAAAGGACAAAAAAGAAGGATATTGTTTAAATAAGAAAAGTAGAAGGTACTGTAAAGAAAAAAATATAAGGCGAGGTCATCGGAAAAGAAGCTACATAAAGCTTTACTTATTCAGTTTGTTTTTATGTTTGAGCAAAAACTTGCTGTCACGACCTGATTTCTCGGTCATGATGGCACCTACAACTCCCAAGTAGGGGAACCAATTCCCGTAGCCCAGAACGGTCAGTAATGGGCTACTATCTAACAATCTAAGCGGAAGAAACAGTTTAATAAGCGGAAAGAAGGGAACAAGATAAAGAGAATAGATAACAGGAGTACATACATACATATGCAGAAGCTAAACCAAACCCAAAACCTGGTATCATAGTGTAGAGCCAGAACTACATATAAGGAGTATGAGGCATACTGAATAATATATACACAAATGTCTCTGAGTAGTAATAAAGTACATAAAGCAAAAGATAAACTAAAATCTTAGCTCTGGTCGCCAGGAGCTCACCCTCAGTCTACATAGTCCAAAATCCTCAAGCACTACTCACAGTGATCTAGCGGCGATGTCCCACACTAGGATCTGCACCAGAAGATGCAAAGTGTAGTATGAGAACCAAATGAGAAGCATAAGGTACCCAGTAGGTATCATAGGCTGACTGGGCACATATAAGATAAAAGCATAGTAACAGACAGAATAGAAAAATAAGTAATCACCAAATGCTACGAAAAAGTCACACAGAAACTAGCCTAGAGGAAAGACAACAAAAACAACATACAATTCTAGCAAGTAAAATATATACACAAAAGGCACAAGTGAAAGTAAGAAATGTCGCACTTGGGATACTTGCAATAACAATATATACATAATAAGTTTTAGAAGTGGACGGTATACCGGTAACCCCAAGTATAAGAGAAGGAAGAGGAGAGTAAAGATAGACATGCTTGGAATCAGGAATCAATAATCCAACTAATCATACCAATCTCAAATCCAACAAGTAGTAACTTAGCTGCATATAATCTTATAAGTATAATCGTAACAGGGGATAACACAACGATAAAGTAACAAGAGTCTACCTACAGTCCCCCGGCCGCCCGTACAACCGAGGAATGCAAACAAGTGAAAACAAACCCTCCGGCCGCCTATATAATCGGAGCGTACACTCAACAAAAAGAAAAGAAGGGTTGAGCCTCAAACAATGAATGATATGATGCATGGAGATATCAGGGTGAAATGGTAACTCTAAATGTACCCCCTCCGGTGCTGATTGGACTCATCAGGTAGGTTCCATGGAAGGACACTGCCCGTATACCTCTACTCTGCCATATACCCTCCCTCTGGCACATGCAACTGTAGGCCCTAGGTCCAGAACAACAAGGTCCATGGAGGTCTCGGACCCATACTAAAACTCAGTATCAAAACATGTCATCCGGAAGAAAGTCCGAGTTCAAGTTAGAGACCCAGTCTCGAATATGCATGCCCAGACCCTATCTAGGACTAAAGTAGTGGGAAAATTGTCCCAAAAACCCCTCCAAGGGTGCCCGGGCGTAAGCGGGTCAAAAACAGTAAAAAGTCATCTCAGGTGCTCGGTCTGACCGAGGCAAAAGTCATCCCACATTAGTAAGAAAACTCAACTAGTACACCGGCCCTGTTGAGTCTAGCGTTAATAGTAAAACTGGTGATAGAAATCATAATTGAACTTTGTTTTACCCCAAGAAGATCCACATGTTAAGTCAAACCATTTTCAACCCATTTCCATTGAAAACGAGCGCCTAAGGCCATGCAAGGTTTAGAAAATCAGTTCCAGTAGGCCCAAAGCCAAAACCGTAGTAAAGCGTGGAGAAAACCTCTTTATATGCATGGAAATGATATGATTAAACACAAATAGCTGCCCAGCAGCTCACAATCAACCTATCGGCCCTGCACAGGCTCCAATCACTCTACAACACAGATAGCCAGCATAATATCACGATAACAATGCCCGGGACTCATGGGCACCCTCGAATAACCCACCATCTATGGTCCAGAGTCAAAACAAGGCCATACAAGACCATAAGGGTGATAGTATCAACTACGGAGAATACTACACACAAACGGAGGAAATAAACGAGGCAAAGCATGGAAAGAGATCAAGGTCTGTGGTATCAACCTAAGAATCCCAACCCAAGAATGCCAACTAGAACAATTTTATCCAATATATGCTAAGTCTAGAGAGTTTAAACCCTAACCTAACTGTTGTCCGACGACAAGCTACTGCGACAACAAAATCCAAGACCGAACCACTTTGAGTAATCCCGAACTATAATCAAACTATCAAAAACATAAGTAAAACATTAAAATGAGTCTAACCATACCCATATCACTATAATTATAGCCGGGTCAAAATCTGGGTCAAAAGTTGGCCCATGAGCCCACAACCCAAAACCAAAAATGAGAAAAAGCATGACGACCACAACGATGCCAAAAAGACATGCTCCAAAAATGAGCACAATTGGCCAAGAGGAGGGCCTCAAAACAACCCGCTCAAGAGAAGGCTAAAGATGGAAATTTAAGAACAATAATAAAAAATTAGGCAAGGATTACTTACCAAATGGAGAGAAATTAAGCCAAGACGTTGAATTCCTCGAACCCACGAACATGCAAGAGCAAGAAGGCAGCCTCTACAATAATTTCCAAGCTTTTGGACATGAGCAAAAATGGACGATTTTAGAAGAGAACAAGAGAAGGCAAGTTGGGGAAGAAGACTTACCAAGAATCGAAGTACCACGAACTAACGATGAACAATTGGTTTTCCAAAGTCTCGGATAGATGTGGAGAAATTTGGTAGAGAGTATAACTGTTTTAGAGTGAGAAAGGTTGAGAGAACTGGCTGGAAAATCGAACTAACAAGAAATATATAGCTGATGGTCGATGGTCAGTGCTATCACGCTAAACCAGCGCGATCGCGCTCAAAGAAACCAGTCGCCAAGGTGCTATCGCGCTAGTCGGCTGCAGGCGCGATCGCGCTAGCCTTGGTGCAAATGCGCTGAAGGCCTAGCCTGCACTAAAAAATCTACAACTTTTGAAAACTCCACGGGGCATTCCGGGCACAATCGGAAACTGATATTCAAAAACCAATAATGCTAATAGAGTGGAAACGACATTTCAGACTCAACGGAATTGATAAAACTTCCATACGAGGTCATTTTAGAGAAATGTTGACCCAAGTCAACACTAACTAATAAAAACTCAAAGGCTCGAAATGAGCTCGGCTCACCCGAATCCCAAACCAACCACGTACCTAACCCAAACTAAACATTTCAGAGCTGATGAAATCGTCAGATTTTGAATCTGACGCTTTGATCATCGAAAGTCACCCAAAGTTAAACTTTCAACTCTAAATGGCCTGAAAACAGAGAAAACAACACAAACACCACACCAAAAGTTCTTAGGCCTAACCTTAAGGTCCAACTAGACCAAACTCAATGCTACACAGCTAACAGAAATGTCAGAATTCAATTCTAAGCACGTTAGATAAGAATGTTGACTAAGGTCAACGATATTCTAAGTTAAAGCTCTAAAATAGGCAAATGGCCAAAACGCCCAAACGAATGACCAGGGTACCGAACTATCGATCCCAACAAGCCATAATTAACTTGGGGCTGCTACACGAGAGCTCTAACAGTACAATGAATGTGTAAACATGAAGATGACCGAAAGGGTCATCACAACATCCACTACTAAAAAGACTTTCATCCTCAAAAGTCAAGAAGAAGAAGTACCTGAAAGCTCGAACAACTGAGGATACTGAGCACGCAACTCACTCTCGGTCTCCCAAGTAGCCTCCTCGACCGGACGATGCCTCCACTGAACTTTCACAATCAAAATTTCCCTAGATCTCAATCTCCTGATATCTCTGGCCAGAATAGCTATCGGCTCCTCAATAGATGATAAACTCTCATCTAACTGAACCAAATCCCAAACCAACATATGAGAATCATCTGGAAAATAATGGCGCAACATCAAGACATGAAAAATAGGATGAATAGCTGAAAATATCGGGGGTAAAGCTAACATCTAGGCAACACTACCAACCCTCTGGAGAATCTCAAATGGCCCAATGAACCTGGGGCTAAGCTTGCCCCACCGACCAAATCTCACCACGCCCTTCACGGGCGTTACTCAAAGGAAGACAAAGTCACCAACACTGAACTCCAAGGCACGAAGTCTATGATCAACATAACTCTTCTGCCTACTCTAGGCTGCTCTGAGTCTATCCTAAATCAAATGGACCCGGTCTAAGGAATCTCTAAGAAAATCTATACTCTACGGTCTGGACTCTAACCCATCAAACCAACCAATCAGCGATCTGCAATGCCTACCATACAAGTCCTCAAAAGGTGCCATGTCGATTCTCCAATAGAAACTGTTATTATAAGCAAACTCGGCCAAGGGAACAAGCTGATCCCATGAACCTCTAAAGTAAAGTACACAAGCCCGAAGCATGTCCTCCAGGACCTGAATAGTCCTCTCAGACTGGCCATCTATTTGAGGATGAAAAGCAGTACTAAGTTGAACCTCTGTACCTAAGTCCCTCTGTATAGCTCTCCAGAACTGAGATGTGAACTGAGTGCCACGGTCTGAAATGATGGAAGCTGGGACCCCATGCAACTAAACAACCTCACAAATTTAGATCTGATCTAACCTCTCAGCATCGTAGGAAGTCTGAACCAACAAGAAGTGGGACGACTTAGTCAGCCAATCCACAATCACCCAAATGGAATCAAAACCCCCAGAAGTAAGAGGAAAACCAACAATGAAATCCATTGTAATACCTTCCCACTTCCACTCAAGAATGGGAAGTCGTTGCATCAAACCACCCGATCTCATATGCTCTAACTTCACCTGCTGACAGTTCAAGCACCGAGATACAAACTCTACTACGTCTTGCTTCATACCACTCCATTAGTAAAGCTTTCTCAAATCCAAATACATATTCATTGTGCCAGGATGAATGGAGTATCTAGAATAATGCGCCTCGTGAAGCATCAACTAAATCAAATATCCATCCCTCGGAACACAAAGTCGACCACAAAACCTCAAAATACCATCAAAACCAAAAGTAGCCAGGCTGGCCTCACCCCAAACTATCTGATCACGAAGGTCACACAACCTCTGATCCTCAAACTGTTGGCTCTGAATCTGATCAACTAGAGTAGAACGAACCTCAACACGGGCAAGCACTAGACTGGGATCTGACAAATCAAGCCTAACTAAGCGATTAGCCAAGGACTGTATGTCCAAGGCCAACGGTAGATCGGAAACTGAAAGTGAAGCTAGGCTGCCCATACTCACCTCCTTTCGACTCAAGGCATTCGCTACCATGTTTTCCTTGCCCGGATGGTATAGAATAATAAAATCATAGTCCTTCAGTAGCTCAATCCATCTTCTCTGCCTCGAGGTCAGCTCTTATTAACTCGTAATGTACTGAAGACTACGGTGATCAATGAATATCTCACAATGGACTCCATATAAGTAGTGCCTCTAGATCTTGAGCGCGAAGACTACCACCACCAACTCTAAGTCATGAGTGGGGTAGTTGCGCTCGTGAACCTTCAACTGCCTCGATACATATGCTATCACTCGACCCTGCTGCATTAACACACAACCAAGACCAACCCCGAAAGCATCACAATACACGGTGAAATTCTAACCCTCGACCGATAAGGTCAAAACTGGAGCAGAAGTCAATAAAGCCTTAAGCCTCTGGAAGCTATCCTCGCACTGATCTGACCACTGAAATGGAATATCCTTCCTAGTCAACATTGTCAAGGGTGTTGCTATGAAAGAAAATCCCTGAACGAACCTCCTATAGTAACCTGCTAACCCAACAAAATTGTGAACCTCGGTGACAGTAGTGGATCTAGGCCAATCACGAACCGCAAAAATCTTACTCGGATCAACTCTAATCCCATCCTTAGATACCACGTGTCCTAGGAATGCAACTGACTCAAGCCAAAACTCGCACTTGGAGAACTTGGCATAAAGCTGATGATCTCTCAAAGTCTAAAGTACAGCTGCTCATGCTCTTCCCTGCTCCTCGAGTATATCAAAATGTCATCTATGAAGACTATCATGAACATATCTAAGTACGGGCTAAGCACCCTATGCATCAAGTCCATGAAAGTTACGGGGGCATTAGTCAACCCAAAAGACATCACCAGGAACTCATAATGGCCATAACGTGTCCTGAATGCTGTCTTAGGGATGTCCTCCACCCTAATTCTCAACTTATGGTAGCCAAACCTCAAATCAATCTTCGAAAACACAGCTGAACCCTGAAGCTGATCAAATAAGTCATCAATCCTCGGCATCGGATACCTATTCTTCACTGTCATCTTATTCAATTGTCGATAATCAATACACATCCACATCGACACATCCTTCTTCTTTACGAAGGGAACAAGAGCACCCCAAGGCAACACACTTGGTCTAATAAACCCCTTAGCTAACAAATCATAGAGCTTCTCCTTAAGATCCCTCAACTCAGTCGAGGCCATACGGTAAGGAGGAATAGAAATAGGCCTGGTGCCCGGCTCTAACTCAATGGCAAAACCAACATCTCTCTCAGGTGGAAGGCCTAGCAGGTCAGTAGGAAACACATCTAGGAAGTCTCTAACCATAGGAACAAACTCAGGGGATGAAGGGTCAGCACTAGCATCTCGGATATATGCTAGATAAGCTAAAACCTGTGAGAGATCAACTTCCTAGCTCGAAGACAAGAGATGATCCCAGATGGTGCGCGGCTGACAGAACCCTGCCACATAACTGGGGATGCACCAGGCACCACTATGGTAACGGTCTTTGCATAGCAATCCAAAACTGCATGGTGAGGGGACAACCAGTCCATGCCCAGTATCACATCAAAATTTAACATGTCAAGGATCATCAGATCACCCTAAGTCTCCAAATCTCCGACAGATATCACACAAGATCTGACAATCTTATCCACTACTAAAGAATTGCCTACTAGGGTAGAAATAAAAAAAGTAACAGATAATGGCTCACTAGCCAACCCCAAACAAGGCAAAAAGTAGGCACATACATATGAACAAGTGGATCCAGGATAAAATAAAGCTATAGCAGATTGATGGCATACAAAAATCATACCTATAATCACAGCATCCGAGGCCTCTACCTCTGATCTCCCAGGGATCGCATAGAACTTACAATGACCTCCACGTGCCCGACCTCCATCCCTACCACTTTCTCTGCCACGTGGAGCACCACCTCTACCTTGACCACCACCTCCTCGAGCCAGTGGCTAAAGTGAGTAAATAGGCTGAGCCAGCGTAGTGGTTGGCTAAACTGCGCCCTGCTGGGGGAAATCTCTAACTAAATGACCAACAAAACCACAAGTGAAATAAGCCCATGATGACCTACTCGATCGGGATGAACCAGCAAAACTCGTATGGCCACCACGGCCTGATACACCAGAAGCTGTACCCCTCGAAGACTGATTGTTATAGCCCTGATGGCTACTCTAACCCTTCTTAAACTGGGTACTACCAAAAGTCTGAAGTGAAGCCTGAATCGGTCGGTTGGACTGACCCTAGTGCTGCTGTGGCTGATAACCCTGGCCCTACTAGCCTGAACCTCTATCACCATGTCTGGAACTACTGTAGCCACCCTAATGTCGAGGCCTCTTATCTCTGGCCCTGGTGTCATGACAACGTGAATCCTCTATAGTACGGGCATAGTCCGCAATAGCCTTGAAAGACCGACCACTAGCAACTAATATCTCTGCAGGCTCTTTAAACTCTCTCCGTAGCCCCAAAACAAATCTATGAACCCTGTCAGCCTCAGTAGGCATAATCATGGCCCCAAATGAAACAAGCTGATAGAAATGGGTCTCGTACTCTGAGACGGTCATAGTATCCTAAGCAAGTCTAGTGAACTCCTCTCTCCGATGCTCCCTGTCACTTGGTTGCAAGAACTTGGCCATAAAGGCCTCATAAAACTTGGACCAGGTCAAGGGAGGTGATGTAGAAGGTTGACAAGCAACCTGAGCCCTCTACCATAACTACGCTGGGCCCTCCAGCTGATAAGTAGTATAGCCAACCCCGTGAGTCGCCAACAACCCCAAATGATGCAATATCTCCTCACAGGTAGTAATAAAATCGTGTGAGTTCTGACCCAATGTACCAGCAAATCTTAGTGGTGCCAACCTCAAAAATATACGCAAGGCTTTCTGCTCCCCATCTGTCATAGTTGGGCGAAGAGCAAGAGGCTGTGCAGCTGATGGAATTGGAACAACTTTGACATGAGGAGCCGCAGTAGCAGGCTACGCTTCGAAACTCTGAACACCCAGGGCTTCCCCCTGAGGGAAAGTATGTGCTACCTCAGAAGATTTCTCACCAATCATACCTTGAAGCTGAATAAGTAAACCCCGAATATCCAAAGACTGAGTTGGGGCTGAAGCTGGCATAGAAACTGGTACTGGAGCTGGTGGTACCTGGGCTGCCGCCGAGTCCACATGCTACTGCTCAGGGACAAATTCGATATCATAATCATATTCGGGCTGTACCTCAACTCTAGTAGCTCTAGCAAGTGCCGCTGCTCTGGGACATCTAGGACCACTACCTCTAACCTTACAACCACCCCGACCTTTAGCTAGAGTCGAAGCTGCAGGGGCAGGGGGCTCTCGTCCACCAGAAGTTGAGAACCTCATGCAAACATCTGAGAAAGAGTGAACCAGAACAAGTGAGATTTCCAGAAACTTTCAAGGATACTACGCACGAAAGAGAAACAAGAAAAGTTCATTTTTCCTAAGATGTCACCATAGCCTCCCAAAGACTGAGTACATATGTCTCTGCCCTGATCCGTAGGACTTTACTAGACATTGGCTCCTATAAATGACACCGGAAAATTTAGGGCTCTAATACCAAGCTATCACGACCCAATATCTCAGTCATGATAGCACCTACAACCCCCAGTAGGCAAACCAATCCCTGTATCCCAGAACGGTCAGTAATGGGCTACTATCTAATAATGTAAGCGGAAGAAATAGTTTAATAAGCGGAAGCAAGGGAATAAGATAAAGAGAATAGATAACAGGAGTACATACATACATATGCGGAAGCTGAACCAAACCTAAAACCTGGTATCATAGTATAGAGTCGGAACTACATATAAAGAGTACAAAGCATCCAAAATAATATATACACAAATGTCTCCGAGTAGTAATAGAGTACATAAAGCAAAATATAAACTAAAAGCTAAGCTCCGGTCGCCAGGAGCTCACCCTCATTCTGGATAGTCCAAAATCCCCATGCACGACTCACAACAATCTAGTGGAGATATCCCACATTAGGATCTACACTAGAAGATGCAGAGTGTAGTATGAGCACTAAATGCGAAGCATAAGGTACCCAGTAGGTATCATAGGCCGACTGGGCACATATAAGATAAAAGCGTAGTAACAGACAGAATAGAAAAATAAGTAGTCACAGAATGCTATGAAAAAGTTACACAGGAACTATCCTAGAGGGAAGACAACAGAAATAACATACAAGGCTAGCAAGTAGAATATATACACAACAGGCACAGGTGAAAGTATGAAATGATGCACCTGGGATCCTTGCAATAACAATATATACATAATAACTTTTAGAGGTGGATGGTATGCCGGTAACCTCAAGTATATGGGAAGGAAGCGGAGAGTAAAGATAAACATGCTTGGAAATAGGAATCAATTACCCAACTAATCATACCAATCTCAAATCCAACAAGTAATAACTTACCCGCATATAATCTTATAGGTATAATTGTAATAGGGGATAACACCATGATAAAGTAACAAGAGTCTACCTACAGTCCCCCGGCCGCCCATACAATCGATTAACACAAACAAGTGAAAACAAACCCTTCGGCCGCCCATACAACTGGTGCATACACTCAAAAAATAGCAAACAAGGGTGGATCCTCCAACAATGAATGATATGATACATGAATATCTCAGGGTGAAATGGTAACTCTGTATGTACCCCCTCTGGTGCCGATCGGGCCATCAAGTAGGTTCCATGGAAGGACACTGCCTGTATACCTCTACTCTGCCGTATACCCTCCCTCTGCCACACACAGCCCTAGGCCCTAGGTCCAGAACGACAAGGTCCATGGAGGTCTCGGACCCTATACTAAAACTCAGTATCGAAACATGTCATCCGGAAGCAAGTCTGGGTTCAAGCTAGAGACCCAGTCTCGAATATGCATGCCCAGACCCTGTCCAGTACTAAAGTAGTAGAAAAAATGTCTCAAAAACTCCTCCAAGGGTGTCCGGGCTTAGCCGGGTCTAAAATAGTCAAAAGTCATCTCAGGTGCTCAGTCCGACCGAGGCTAAAGTCATCCCACATCAGTAAGAAAACTCAACTAGCACCCCGGCCCTGCCGAGTCTAGCGCTAAAAGTAAAACTGGTGATAGAAATCATAATTTAACTTTCTTTTACCCCAAGAAGATCCACATGTTAAGTCAAACCATTTCCAATCCATTTCCGTTGAAAACGGGCCCCTAGGGACACACAAATTTTAAAATATCATTTCCACTAGGACCGAAGCTAAAACCATAGTAAATCATGGATAAAACCGCTTTATATGCATGAAAATGATATGATTAAACACAAATAGCCGCCTAGCAGCTCATAATTGACCTATCGGCCCTGCACAGGCTCCAATCGCTCTGCATCACAGATAGCCAGGATAATATCTAGATAATGATGCCTGAGAATCACAGGCAACCCCGAATAACCCCGAGTCAAAACAAGGCCACACAGGATCATAAGGGTGAGAGTATCAACTACGGAGAATACTATACACAACGGAGGAAATAAATGAGGCAAAGCATGGAAAGCAGTCAAGGTCTGTGGTACCAACCTAATAATCCCAACCCAAGGATGCCAACTAGTACAATTTTATCTGATATATGCTAAGTCTAGGGTGTTTAAACTATAACCTACCTGTCGTCCTATAACAAGCTACTAGGACAACAAAATCCAACCCCAACCGCTTCGAGTAATCCCGAATGATAATCAAACTATCAAAAACATGAGTAAAATATTAAAATGAGTCTAATGATACCCATATTGCTATAGTTGTAGCCGGGTCAAACATTAAAATGAGTCTAATGATACCTATATCGCTACAGTTATAGCCGGGTTGAAATTTGGGTCAAAAGTGGGCTCACAGGGCCCATAACCCAAAACAAAAAACCAAAAGAAGCACGACGACCACAACGATGCCAAGAAGACTTGCTCCAAAAATGAGCACAATTGGCCAAGAGGAGGGCGTCAAAATAGCCCGCTCAAGAGAAGGCCTAAAGATGGAAATTTAAGAACAATAATCAGAAATTAGGCAAGGATTACTTACAACAAGGAGAGAAATTAAGCCAAGATGGTGAATTCTTTGAACACACGAACATGCAAGAGCAAGAAGGCAGCCTCTACAATAATTTCCAAGCTTTTGGACATGAGCAAAAATGGAGGATTTTAGAAGAGAACAAGAGAAGGCAAGTTGGGAAGAAGACTTACCAAGAATCTAAGGACCACAAATTAATGATGACCAATTGGTTTTCCAAAGTCTTAGACAAATTTGGAGCAATTTGGTAGAGAGTATAAGTGTTTTAGAGTGAGAAAGGTTGAGAGAACTGGATGGAAAATTGAACTAACAAGAAATATATAGTTGATGGTCACTGGTCAGCGCTATCACGCTAAACCAATGCATCGCTCTTAAGGAAACTAGGCGCAAAGGCTCCATTATGCCTGAAAGGCTCCATCGCGCTGGCCAGTGCATGCGCTAAGGCACAATCGCGCTGGCGTTGGCACGATTGCGTTGAAGGCCTAGCCTGCACTAAAAATCTGCAACTTTTGAAAACTCCACGGGGCATTCCGTGCACAATCGGAAATCGATATTCAAAAACCAATAATGCTAATAGAGTGGAGACGATCTTTATACTATACTATCTTTGACTAGCAAAGCACTTAATTTATAGTGTATTTTTCAGTCGTCATACATCAAATCTTTCTATCAAAATACCGTCAAATATGTCCGTTAAAATCTGGCAGATTTAGTCTCTTCTAGTTAAATAATCATAACTTTTTACTCCAAACTTACATTAACAAATGGTCGGTGGTGTTGGAAATAATACTCAAAACCCCTTAATTGGTAGGTACTGCCACGTAACTCTTCATATTCTAGTAGGAGTTCTTGTTTGAAGTTGACCCTAGTAAGAACTTTTATGAAAATGTAATCAGTAAGAAGGCTCTCAATTAAACTTTGTGCTAGAAGTTTGTTATGATCTTAATTCATATCCAAATAACTTCCTACACTAAAGAATTAATCTTAACACATATATAATTACGAATCACTAGGTTTAGGCCTATTAATATACGAATAATGGTTCAAATCTTAGCTCGAAATTTCAAGGTGTTACAATATCTCCCTTGGGATCATTCTTTCTCGAATGATTTTCATGGACATAGATGGGATATAATCTAAAATCCTCTAAAGGTCTTGGTAGAGTTTCCTTCGTGGATTGGACTAATTCAATCTTTAATTAGCTAACAACATGTTAGGAACACTATCATAAGACTCGCATGATGTAGAAGGGCACATAGACCTAAAGAACAACATTAGAACATAGACTTTTCCCCTATTAGACTCTTAAAGAGTGGAAAAGGGAAATATCTCCTGACACTTGCCTTACACTTCAACCATCATCATAGACATCATCCTCATAGGAATTATCATAATGTTCCAAGGAAAAGAATCATAGGCACGATTCATGCAAGACGTCTGAATATGAAACACTAACATGGCATGAGTATCTTAGTCAGATGACATGGGTTCATAGAGTACGAATAACATATATTTGGACATAAGTCATACTTGATCTGAAGCTACATTACATGAAATATGAGTGCATTAGGCATGGAGTAAGAACAGGGCTTCCCTTGCCTTAAGCAATATGACTGACAACCTTTAATCTTAGCAACACTTATCAACTACATTTTCTCCTTTGAGTACCACACTTTATCAATTCCAACTTACAATTCTTGCTTGTGCACATACAAATACTAAAGTATGAGTCTGATCGCATGCTCTTACCATGTTCAACCCTAACTCGAAGTTACAAAGTGCTTAAACCTAAAGCGATCATGATAGTTTGGATTATAGGATCCTATATTCTGTTTCCCCTTAGGAACCCTCATCTTGATCGTTGGTCTGCTCTTAGGTTTATTCTAAAACTCAACAGAGTAACTTTTGCATCTAGATTTATCCCCAAAATATCATTACTTCATATCACTATAATTAACCAACCTCGAGCTCTAATAAAGGAGTCACTAACCACATAATGCAATAGTCCATATGCACATGACTTTCAAGTCTATCACAATAATGACCACTTCATGGCTTCTTTGAAGCTAAAACTATTTAAGAATTTTCCTGTCTTTCCTATCATCTCTACAACCTACAATTTCATGAACATCTACAGGGAGTTGACACCATATATCCCCCATCTACTATTAAACATATACAAACGCTCATCCCGCTCTTCCTCCACACTTATAACCTCAAAAGGAATAATCACACCACAAATGTCACAAAAGAAACATCTACCATCTCCCAAGTGCCCTGAATCAATTAAAAAGCTTATCGATTTGATTCATCCCATTTCATTTATTTGGGCGAGAGGGAGGTTGTGAGTCACCCGGGCTATGGATTTTTATGTTGGATGATTCTCGAAATTGAAAAAAAAATCAAAGACATTACTCAGTTTCTTTCATCACTACTATCATGTCATAAGAAAGATCAATGAAGGACTAGAGTATGAGCCTCAAGAATAAGAAGTATACTATTCAGTCATGACTTATACGTATTATGACCTTGCCATTCAAGATGTGTCCCGAGGAGCAAGGTATGATAGGCACAAATACTTTATATATCAGATACCCAAAGTGTAATGACTCGAAACCAGGCCATAATGGCGCTTAGATAACTCCCTGGTAGGCAAGCCAAGCCAATAATGTGGAAGGTAAATAAAGCAGTTTAAATAAGGAAAGCGGAAGAGATATATAAAGGGAATAGGGCCATTAACATAGATACATACCAACAGTACTAAATATACATAGATGGCCCTAAAGTGACCAAGAAGATAAAATATACATAAGAACCAACCCGGACCTGGTGTCACCAGTACAAGAGCATCTAAAGTATGGAGTAGCTACACAATAGACTCTACCTATCCAAAAATACAAAATATAGACGAAAATGTAAAAGAAAATCAATAAAAGTCTCCAAAATGATGGGAGCTCACCACGATCTAAACAATAACTGGCCTCCAATGATAGGAGGATCGACGGGGGTGGCTCGTACTAGGTGCAGCATCAGAAAAAGATGCAGAGTGTAGTATAAGTACCAAAACAATGGTTACCCAGTAAGCATCATAGGTCGACCAAGCACAAAAAGATAATATATAATATAAACTACAGGGAAGTGAGCTAAATACAGGAATCCACCTAAATTTAGTTATAAAACCGAAAACAGAACTAACTGAACCACCAAGAAGGAAATAATAACAAAACCAATCCAAGAAACTGACAATCCAAGTACATTCAAGTCAATGCAAAATGATGGGAGATGATGTAATGCATGAGTGCATAATAGTATAAACCCAAAATACCACATCGGGCGCCCAAAATAATGCATTGGACAATAAATGTATAGCTATATTGAAAGTAAAAATCCAAAATAATGCATCGAGGGTCCAGAATACCACATCAAACTATAAATATATATATAAAAGTAAGGTGGAGAAAAGGTCTGGGAACATCCTAAGGACCGACATAAAAGTAGTATTTTTTCTTTCCTTTCCAAAACTAGTAGTAAAACCCAAGATAATTCCTTTGACATCCAAAAATCATGGTAATCATAGTAAATCTCAAATTTGGAACTAAAACCTCGAAAATCTTTCTTTCTGTACCGATAGGCATTAGGATGTAGTATGAGCATGTAAATTTTCACATTCAGAGAATATAGCACACAAAAAGGCAAAACAGGGCAAAATACCCTCCAATCAATACATCTGGCATGGGACTCTATCCAATCTAAGCTATGGCCTTGGACCCACAGTTGCACACATAATCGATAATAAGGCAAAAACAATGGAAATATAGTAAAAAAACAATTAAAAGAATCTACTCTACCTCTAAAATCTTCTAAAAGCATACAAAGGATTCTATGCTAGCCATAACAATAATACGAGCTCCTAGACTAAGGATAATAATAATAATTCTAGTTTACGATCCGAAATGGCTAATTTAATACAAGTCACATGATTTAAGCCTAATTCTACCTAAAGTCTAATGTAACATTCCAGTAATATATATAATATAAATTCTAACTAAACTAAGTCTAGAAAAGTAAATTGTAACCTACCTCGGGGCCGAATCGCAAACACGAATCGTCACACATGTGCTTTCCCCTTCCGAATAGCCTAAGGAAGCTACCACACTATCAAGAACATAATCTAGGTGTCAAAATAAGAAGAATGACACCCATATTGCTATACAAAAATTCGGGCCAGAAATTGGATCGAAAAATTGCCCTCGGTGCCGGCACAATGGAACAGAAAATAAATTCCACTATTTTGTTTTCAATGGGTCCAAGAACCCATTCCCAAAATTTGAGCGCAAACTGTAATGACCCTTCCAGTCATTTATGCATTTTTGCCTTTCTTGTACTATTAGAGCTTTCCTATAGTGCCCCCAAGTCATTTATGGCTTGCTGGGACCGGTAGTTCGGTGCCCGGGCCGTTTGTTTGGTCTTTTTGGCCGTTCTTTGTTTTAGAGCTTTGGGCTTTTGAAATCGTTGACTTCAATCAACATTCTTGGTGAACATGCTCGAACTCAAATTCTGATAATTCCTTTAGCTTCGTAGCATGGACTTTGGTCTAGAGGAACCCTTGGTCGGGATCCGAGGGCTTTTCAGCTTGGAATTCTCTCTCTCTCTCTCTGTGTTTCCAAGCCAGTTGGGCTTGTTTGGTTGACTTTGATCAATATTCAGAGAAGACAGCCTCGGATGGAAATTCTATCAGTGTCGTTATCTCTGGAATGTTGAGTTTGTGTTAGTTAGTTGGTTAGTTCAGGTTCTGGATGAACCGGGCTCATTTAGGGTGTTTGGTTGGCATTAGCTAGTGTTGAATTGGGTCAACATTCTTCCGAAACAACGTCGTATGGAAGTTTCATTGATTCTGTTGAGTCTGAAATGCCGTTTCCACTCTAATAGCACTATTGGTTTTGAGTATCGGGTTCTGATTGTGCTCGAAATACCCTAGAGAGTTTTTAAAAATTGCAGAAAAATAGTTGCAAGCCAGCCTCCAGCGCCAACGGCGCCCAGGCAGCGCGATCGCGCTGACTATTTACAGCAGCTATATAGTTGGTTGGTTTCGTTGTTTCAGCCCCATTTCTCATCTCTTAAAATACTTTCCCAAACTGCTTCTATATCAGTTCTAAACCTTGGGGAATCATTTGTTCGACGATTATCCGTAGTTCTTCGATCCTTGGTAAGCTTCTTCCCCAACTTACTTCTTTTGTTTTCTTAAAATTCCACCATTGATGCTCATTTCAAGCTTGGAACTTCTTGTGTACTGGCTGCTCCTAGCTCATGCATGCATCGTGGGGATGAAGGATTGTCTGCCTTAGCTTAAATTCCGTCTTTGTGGTAAGTAATTCTTGCCCAATTTTTGGAATCATTTCTTTAAATTCCTTCTTTAATACTTGATTGATCGGGCTATTTTGAGCCCCAATTATTGTCTGTTTTTGCTCAAATCTTGAGCATGCGCTCCCGGGATGGTAAGGAACACAAGTGTGTTTTTCGTTTCCAGTTTTGGGTTGGGGGCCCCCCAGGCCCATTTGTAACCTAGATTTTAATCCGGCTAAAATATTAGCAATATGGGTACCGTTAGCTTTGTACTAACGCATATATTATTGTTTTGATAGTGGTTCCGCGATTTGGAGATTTTGGGAGCAGTTCAAGCCTGGACGATGTTGTTCCCGCAGTTATTCGTTGGACAACAGGTAGGTTATGGCTTTCCCTATCTTGACTCTGCGTATATAGGCTATAACTGCATTAATTAGCGTCCTTGGGTGGGTTGTTATAGGTTGGTACCCCAGACCTTGTTCGCCTTTTCGGTCCATTTATTTCATACACTGTTTGTAGTATTCACGTAGTATTATATATTATCCTTGTAGTCCTGTGTGGCCTTGCATTGACTCTGTAACATAGATGGGGGGTTATTTGGGAATGTACGCAATGCCCCAAATATAGAGATATCCTTTTAGGCTAGTTATGTCTGCTGAGTAGCTGCTGGGCCTTTGCAGGGTTGATAGGAAATATTTGTGAGCCGTTGGGCTAATTTATATTTGTATGCGAGCATATCATCCATGAAAAGATTTTCCCCTGGATGTTCTACTTCGGTTTTGGCTGCGAGCCACTATGAATGGTTTTTCCTAAACTTGCATGGCCCTGGGGGCCCATTTTCGATATTTTTGATAATAAAAAGGGGATTTTGGAGGATTGCATACTGATTTTTATTACTAGTACTAGGCTTTGCCGGGCAGAGAACCAGACTCAATTTTATTACTGATTAGACCCGGACACGCTCCGGGCACCCTTTGAGAGGGTTATTGAGACTTGTATCACAGATTTAGACCCGAGTATACCTCGGGCACCCTATGAGAGGGTCTTTGAGATTACTACTACTGTTTTAGACCTGGGTCAAAGCCGAGCATGTATTACGAGATTTTGAGTTTTGAGCTACATTTGAGACTTAGCCACTGGCTTGAAACCAGACCCAATTCTGGAGGACATGTGTTGATTCTGAGTTTTTGTATGTGGTCGAGAGGTAGATCTCCATGGACCCCTATGTTCCTGGGCCACAAGCTATGGGCCGACGCAGCGTGCCAAGAGGGAGGGTGTACGGTGGAGGAGAGGTACACGGGAAAGAGACTTCCATGGGTCCCACCTCTATATGGGCTCGTGAGGTACCTGAGAGGGAACATACCGGTTAAATTCATATCATATAATTATCATGAATTTTGCATGCTGATTCCATCCTTGTTTGTTGTGTGGTCAGTGTATGCTTCAGTTGTATGGGCGACCGGAGGGTTTGTTTTCACTTGATTGTGTTCCTCAGTTGTATGGGCGGCCGTTGGGACTGTAGGTAGATTATATTTACTCCTGTCTTTATATAGAGCTTGTCTTGGCATTCGGTTCTTGAAGGATTAGTGATGGTTGGCCTGTTGAGGCTCCAGTTGTGGGATTTTGATTATTGAGAGGGCTAGGGAGTCCCATATTATTGAGGTACTTTTGTGTGGCCTTCTAAGTAGATTGTGAAATTCTGGTTCCATTTCTTGTCAAGAGTTGAGTAGTTTTTCTTGGTTATTGTGGTTTAGTTAATCGATACTAGGGTTGTACTTGTGAGGTGGATTCCTATTTATGCTATCTTGAAGTTGGGTTGATGTTAAGATTTCCTTATACTTGTTTATTCCAACTTGAGTACGTTTGACTGCTTTCCTTCTTTTTCTTTACTTGAGGTTACTAATATACCGCCATTTTCTCAACTATCTCTCTCTTTATTTGCTTATATTGTTGTGCAAGGACTCCAGGTGGGTTCTTCTTTCCTTCACCTGTGATTCTGTGTAATTATATCTTCTGTGCAAGCATGTTTTGCTTGTAACTTTTTGTTGTCTAATCTCTGTGCTAGCTCCTTGGGCTTCCTTTATTTGCTTCAATGACTGCTTTCTTGTTATGTGTTACTTACTGCCTTTATATATTATATGCGCTCAGTCGGCCGATGATGCCTACTGAGTACCCATTGTCTTGGTGCTCATACTACACTTCTGCACTTTTTGGTATAGATATTAGTTGAGCTCTCGTCGTTGATCGCGTTGGAGAGTCATGCAAATTTTTGTATATTCGAGACTAGGGTGAGCGCCTGATAGCTGGGGCTTGACCGTATCTCATCTTTTGGCACTGTAATTCATGTACTTCCAGAGACAAATTTGTATTATATTTTGTTACTTCTAGCACTTGTACTCTATTATAAGCTTATGTACTGTCGATACCATGTCTTAGGATTGGTGTAGTATCATTTATGTATATAATTAGGTTTTGCTTCCTCTTGGTCTACCTCTATATTCTGCTTCCGCTTATTTCCGCTTATTGTGAATTTTGGTTAGGTTGAAGCCCATTACTAACCATTCCAGGCTACGGGGATTGGTTCACCTACTGGGGGGTTGTAAGTGCCATCATGACCTGAGAAATTGCGTCATGACAGCTTGGTATCAGAGCCCTAGGTTCACCGGTGTTGTGGTACAGAAGTAAGTGTCTAAGTAGAGTCTCGCGGATCAGTACAATGACGTCCGTATCTTATCTGCGGGAGGCTATAGGGAATTGTTAGGAAAAGTTTCATCTTCTTTGCTCCTTGTCGTGCGTTCTTGGCTCTACTGACTTCTAAACTTTGGTTGCTTCATTCCTTCTTAGATGCCTAAGACGAGTTCAACAACGGTTGGTGTTGAGGCTTCTATGCCTGTTGCTTATGTCCTTCCGTCAGCGCTAGGACTTCAGAGTGAGGGTTTACCGTACCAGATAGGGGGTTTAGGGTCAGCCCAACCTCTGATTGGATTTATTATTACACCAATTCTTTAGCAGGTTATCTATCGGTATTTGAGTACGAGGCAAGATTTCATGAGATTGTTAGGCATACTACTAGGACTGTGCCTTCAGAGATTGATAGGGTTTAGAGTTTTGTTGGAGGTTTGATTTCACCGCTCCGCTTGGTGATCGAGCATTTGGTTACGGTTGGGACTACCTTCCTTCAGGTAGTGGATCATGCTTGGGCTATTGAGGTTTTATGCCATGAGGCTTATTGAGGTAGTTCTAAGAATCGTCATCGCCAGGATAGTTCCCAAGGTTCTCAGACTTGAGGTAAGGGATTCTTCACCAGAGATAGGTTCCATTGCTTCTTATCTAGCAGGCCGAGTTCAGTTTCTCCATAGGTTCTAGAGGGTGGTTGTGTAGGGCAGGTTGAGCAGAGTAGACAGATCTCGGATCATATCCTTTGGTGTTTGCCTTTAGAGAGTGTGGGGCATGGTGGCCAGTCAGGTTCAGTGAGATCTTCCCTTTGGACTTCATTTGGTAGAGGGTGTTTTTGGCGTGGTGAGCGTGAGCACTTTGCTAGGAATTGCCTCACAATTATGTATCCCAGTCAGCCTAGTTGTTTTGATTGTGGAGAGATTGGTCACCCTTATAGACCTTGTCCCTGGCGCGGGACAATTGAGCCTTCAACTTTGACCTCTCAGTCCAGAGTTAGATCCCGTTAGTTTGATGCCCTTCCTGGTGGGCCTGAGGCAGAGGTTCCTGATATCGTTGCTCTAGGTTAGGCTTTTGCTACCTTCAACTTGTGATGGTCCTATCGCTTTGCGATTCTATCCTTTCTGATGTTTAATTGCTTATATGCCTATCTACTACTTGTTTAGTTGTTTGATTTCCTAATTGTAGTATCTATGCATTGTTTTCTTGGTAGTTTATTCTTTAGTAGTGGATGGGGGTGAGTTAACCTTGTGAGTTGTTTTACCCAAAGTTGTAGCTTATGGGTAGTTCTTGTTAGTCTTTTTTTTGTTGGGTTTATTCCTGTTTCACTGTGGCTGTAGACTTACGTTGAGTCTTCCCTTTTGAGCAGTCCTAGATGGTTGATTACCTAGGTTGTTATCTATCATGGCTAGAGGTTCTTATTTTTGTTTGGTGTTATCGGTAGTTGTGCCGAATTTGAGATTTTGTCTTCAGATGGGAGATGTTGGTTATGCTACTGAGCATGGTTTGGTTGTGTTTTTGGGTGATTAGAATCAACCCTGTTTATTTGGGTGGTTTAGGAGATTGGCAGGAATGTGGGTTGTTCCCATAATCTCCCTCAGTTTCTTGTCCGGTGGGGTTGTCTTATCGTTTTCCCCGATTCTAGTTGTAATGAATTTTGACCGTAGTCCTTTTATTGGGCCTTTGCTTGTGGCATTGTGACTGAGTTTGGCTTTAGCATTTTTGACTAAGTGTTGATCATAGCCTTGTGGTTGAGATGTATTCATAGCATTCTAGGTGAGTGGGGCATCTGACCTATTTTCTCCTGCCTTGTTGAGTTTTGACAATGTAAGTTTTTGAGCTAAGGGAATGGCTCCAAGTTCTTATTTTTTTAGAAAGGAGTTTGTAAGGTTCAGTATATGCTACGGAAAGGTTTTGTTGGGTTGGAAAAGGAGGGAGATAACTCCTTGTTTTTGCTTATGTGTTTAGCAGTTGGCTGAGGTGACGAAGGTTTGCTTTGGGATTGTATGTTGGTGATTTGATTGGGCCATCTATAGATTGCAGTGGTTTCGATCGATTGGTTTGAGATTTCAGTAGCAGCTATGGTTTAGGAAATTTGTTATCCAAGCCTAGTTGACTTCGGTTCCTATGGGTTCATTGGCAGCATATGAGTCTACTTGTGGGTCCGACAGAAGCATTGGTTGGTAAATTGGGTTTTGGTTTCAGAATCATGGCTTGGTAGGTTACATCGGATGGTTCGTGGTAGTTTCTATTTGGTTGCAGCATCCAAGTGCCGGGAGGCAGTGGGTGCAGGAAACTTAGCTTCTTTACTTCAGTTCGGATGCGGCTGTTGGCCATGGGACTTATAAGTCGGTAATCTACCAACTTATTGAGCCTATATCCATGAATTATTGCTACATTTTGAATCGATTTAGAGGTTCTTATGGCCTTTATTGATGACTATGTAGGTACTTTGGATAGAAGAGGAAAAACAAGGATATGAACCCAAAAAGAGACAAAAAGGAGCTAAGTGTGAAGAGTTGTGAAAAGCTAGAGAATCTTCCAGGAGGTACGGTGGCCTTACAACACGCAAAATCCAAGGTGAAGTTCGCACCTCTTCCGCATGAAGCTGCAAAGATGACTGAAAATTATGCTAAGGAGTGCGGTCGCCATGCGACGTGCACATCCCGTGGTGCGAAATCCACCACCTTTGCACAAAGCTTACCTATGCGGCTGAAGTCACTGGCCAATCTGAAGCAGGTGTGCTATGCGCACACTGTGATGTGTGAACCGCATATCACATTGCACGTGACCTGTAGGGAAATTTTGTCCTAAATTTATGTGACTATTTTTGATCATATAAAAGGCAACTTTAGGTTTATTTTGTATATACAATTTTTAGATGAGAATTTCAGATAGAAAACTTGGAGATATTTTTGGCTTGTAAACACTTTTCTCCATCTCCATTGAGAGAGGGTTTTCAATCCAATATTTTGGTTAACAAATTGTGTGCCTAATTTGACTCTAGAACTTGAGAATCAACTACAATGGATGGGAATTTGATTTACCCAGCTGGTATATCTTCTCCCCCTTCTATGAGTGGATAATTTCTCTTGTCTAGGATTGTATTAATGATGGGTGCTTAGCTAATGGGTGTGGGTGTTGCTAATTCACTTTTATAATTGCTTATCTGATATGGGCCTAGTAATTCACCATGTTTTAATCTAATAATTTGTGGTTGCAAACATGAATTTACCTTACTTGGCTATATAATTGCTCGAGAGAGAATTTTGTAGTTGTGGATGTGAAATTGCTAGTGGGTACTTGGAAATCCAGTTAGATTGGAGGCTAGACATAACTCCAATCGCGAAATCTCCTATTTAAGGGTCCGAGCTAGAAATAGGACGACCTCCCCAAGCAAATGTTGGTTGGTTATTTATCACACCGAATGATGTTCCAACCGAAATCATCGAATATGTGGATGTTGATCGAGAGATAGCATTCCACACTTATGACCAACGCTACCCATCTCAATAGGTGAGAATTTAAGTGAATTAGTGACTACCCTATCCTATAGAGAATGCTCCATCAAAAATGCACCCCTAGTCATCTAGTTCTTATTGGTACACCCATATCGATTTTATAGTTTTTATTTGAATTGAGTTAGTAGTGAAAACTTTCCCAATTCCCTTATTTTATTGTTTTGGGTTTGTTGAACAATTACTCTCTCTTTGAAATCGCTTCACACAATCTCTAATTAGTTAAAATCAGGTCCCTTGGGTATGACCTCGACATCCGTTGGGTTAATAAATGTGTTTTGACTATGCGATCGCCGTGACCTCCTAGTTGGAGAGCCACGATTTGAGCGTTCATCAAAAATGGTGCCGTTGCCGGGGAATTGAGTGTTAGCTAGTTTTTGATTGTTTTTGTGAAGTCAACTTGAGAGTGCTTGTTTTCTCTTACTTTTTGTTGTTTTTGAGTGTTGATTGAGCAGGCCAGCTATGGAAGAAGCCGAGGACAATGAAAGTATTGACGTTTTTGACAATGCCAATGCTGCTGAGCCAATGATGCACAGAGGTGTAGGTGCAATTCGCCTATCCCCCACGGTGGGAAATATTGTCTTCCATGTGACAAGCACCATGCTCCATTTGATTCAAATGAAGGGGATATTTAGTGGAGCTTCCCATGAGGATGCCTACTGGCATATTTAGAACTTCGTGGAGATTTGCCAACCATACATGATCTAAAATATCTCCCAAGAGTCCATTCGATTGTTCCTATTCCCTTTCTCTTTGACGGGGTAAGCCACAGTGTGGTTGGATGAATTGCCAGATGGATCCATCACATCTTGGGCTGAGTTGGTTGAGGAATTTACTTCGAGATTCTTTCCTCCATCTCGAATGATGAAGTTAAGAGATGAGATTACCAACTTTAGGCAATTCCCGGATGAGCTTCTTCATAAAGTTTGGCTACAATTCAAAAAGAAGCTTCTATTATGCCCAAACCATGAGTTGTCAGACAATGTGTTGCTCCAAAGATTCTATCGATCATTAAACTCTAAGAATAAATCGGTGGCTGATAATCTTGGAGGTGGCACCTTCATGGAGAGTTTCACATTGCCTCGGAGCTATTAGAATGAATGACCAAGACTAATCAAGCTTGGCATACGAGAGAGGCAGAGGTGTCAACTTTGGGAACGCCCTCAACAATTTTGACAAATAAAACAAGGATAAAAAGATGAGGAGTGAGATGAAGCTTTGGCTAAAATGATGACACAAATTGACTTCATGGCCAAGCATGTGATGGGAGCTGGTATTAAGAAGGTGAATGCAGTGAGTACACCAGAGATTGAGGCAAATAATGTTAAGCTTATGACTGAGGTTGATGGTAAGCTATGCTATGTGTCAGAGGGTTCTCGCCCAGGGTATTATTGCCTTAGAGATAAAGCGAGGGATGGCAATTGGCGTGTAAGAGATAAGGATGGTGATTGCTTCAATCACCGGAGCTGGAATCCTTACATCCCCCAAAACAAATATGATTATCTATACCAATCAGGCATAAGCAATCCTGGACAATCCAAGTTAGAGGACATGTTGTCCTTGGTTCTTAAGAAGGTGGACACTACAAACTCGGGAGTGAGTGAGCTAAAGAGTGAGCTATGTACACTTCACCAAATGGTGAGATCCTATAGTGCCTCGATCAAACACCTTGAGGCCCGAATGACCCACCTATCAAACAAAATGAACCCACGGATGAAGGGAATGCTGCCTAGCGACACCATCAACAACCCCAAAAATAAATGAGGATTGAGGTAGTATCGTCGTGCTGCGACGTTAAATCAAGTGTTGCTTGGGAGGCAACCCAAGTTTTTGTACTTGTTTTTTAATTACTGCTTGTTGTTTTTGATGTTTTGTAGGGAATGCATGGAATGGAAACATGGACAAAGGAAAACAAGGCAAAAATATGTTGTGTGGTGGACGGTGTGGATAGCACAAGAAATTGTGCGTGTCACATTGCCAACCGCACACCAAAATAGAAGGCCTGGATGAAAAGTGAAAAATAGAGGTGACATGCACTAGGATGTGTGGGCCGCACAAGCCCAAGTGCATGTCACACCTCCATCGCGCCAGAAAATAGATGCCTGGGTAAGCCCAAGATAGAAAAAAGGGCATGTGAGATACGCCATGCGGTCCGCACCTTGCCTAGTGTGAATCGCATGTCGCAGCACACAAGAAGTAAATTTGAATTTTTTTAATTGACCTAACCCATTGACCGACCCGACTCGGAGATGACCCGGTCGACTCTTCTTCTTCTTTTTCTTTTAAAACTGCCTCTCTCTCTTCTTTTTCCACCATCTTTCTCCACAAATATCAAAATCCTCCACCAAAATTCTCTCCAAACCCCTCAAACTCCCACAAATCCTTCTACTCTTCTCACCCAATTTTCTCCACCACTTCTCCATGTTGCCATCGTCATTCTCTGGAAGGTCTTGTGGGTCACCATTATTAGAATTCAAAAAGCTTCGATTTCCATTCTTCCCTTCATAATCTTCACTTGTGGTAAATTCCCCGATGTTAAATAGTTGGGAACTCATAGTGTGAAGCATGCTTAGTAGATTAGCCATGTTGATAATGGGTGAGATCCAAAAAAATTGGGTTCCCAATTTTGAGTTGTAATGATGAAATCTTTTAATGTCAACTTGGTAGATTGTAAATCTTGACTATGCATATTGATTGGTAGTACTGTTTAGCCTTAATATCTGTGATGGGGTGAAGTCTAAGTAACCCACTTATGGCTAGTTCTTGATTTGGCCCGATGATAGATTGGGTGACGTCATTTTTAAGGGCAAGTCATCGGTAGTCACAAGGTTCTGATTGATAATTGATAATTGGGGTTGAAAGTTACTGATTGTATGCCCATGATACTCATTGAAAATCTAGTTGGGTTTTGTGATCTTGTGCGGGGAGGAGGTTAATTGTTGATATGCTATTGGTGCCCATTGTTGCAAGGGGGAGGGAGGGTTGATGTTCTCGATGATAGAAGGGGGAACGTCCATCTTAAGGTAAGTCGTTGAGACCTTTCTTGTTAGTTAAGTGTTAATGGAAATCCAGGGAAGTATGAGTACCCAGAAGTTATGGTCTTGAATCCCCCTGCCCCCTTGTTATCATGAATTAGTTATGTGTGGTGCTAAGTGTTGAAGCTCATCTTTCTCTATGGATCATATGCGTAACTCACAAGAACACAAGGAACCAAAAATTCCAATTGTGCCATTATGTGTTTCGCATACGATGCATAAATCTTGATGTGTGAGTCTCACAATGCATCGCACCGAGTCAAAAAGAGAGTGTAGAACATTGCCTTAAGAGGCAAAGTTTGGTGTGATGCACACTTTTTCTAGTGCGGTTCGCACCTTATTCGCACCACAAAGAAAAATCATTGGAAAACTCTATCGGCTCATACGATGGCATCTACGATGCACACTTTTGCTGGTGCAGTTCGCAGGTGAATCGCACGAGCTAACAACTCCCTCCTTTGCTTTTCTCTTCACTGATACCCAAATTTCTTTTAGTAGTATATATTTCTATTGTATCTTCCTAACACCCAGTCGCAGGACTATGTCTTCCAATAGGCACAATCAGAAGAGACGCGGCCTAGAGCCCACTCCGACTATGGGAGTCTCCACATATGAAGCAGGATAGTATGAGTCGAGGGTTCGCTTTGGGCTTACAGGAATGCAAGCCTATTATATTAAGTTCCAGAAGCGCCCATTCTTGGAGGAAAAAGGATTCAATATAGATGATTTCCAAGAAGAGTTCTCGAACATGCCAAAGTAATTTCGCATAAGGGCTTGGGAGAATTTTGCCAAAACACCAGGCCTATACTTTCTAAAGTTGGTACGGGAATTCTATGCTTCATACAGGGCCAGCTTTGACATGCTTAATCATAAAGGTACCCTAAGCAGGTCAACATGCCTCAGCTCGATATTGGTATGGGGTAAAGAAGTAAATATCACCCCGGAAGCCATTAATTCTGTCATATGGGATGCTGAACCAATCCCTAAATCAAGGTACATGGAATGCGTGGAGAAAAAGAACGAGGAATACCAATGAGTTGCTAGTGTGATTGCAGAAGGATAACCCCTTCGGGCCACCTCAAGGGGACAGATTCATCATGACTGGACACACCACTAAAGTGTCCATTGAGATGGCCATTCTCCTTGCATACATCATTAGAGGCCTCAGTGTGAACGAGGATGAGATCATAGTTGAACATCTCAAGAGAAAAGCACGACATGAGGCCACATCCATGGCATTCCCCGTTCTCATCACCCTTCTATGCATTCAAGCTGGATGCCCCTTGTTTCGAGTATTTGACAAGGCTAGGCAAGCTACAAGTATGGTTTGCCTAGACACAAAGAGGGATAAAGATGCTCTGCACGTCAAGAAGAGGCAACTTGAATAGACTTCTGAGTCCACAAGACTCAGTACTTGGGGCAAAAACATAGTGCATGATTAAGAAAGAAATTTACCCGCATCTCAAGGAGCCTCGAGCACCATCCATGGAGTATCAGGAACCCACCCTCTAGGTAATTTACTCAATCTTGCTAAAATTACCAACAAAAATAAGGAATGGTTGCATAAATTGGCCAGAGAAATTCTAGCTTTGATTCAATCTTCTATCAAGTCAGTCCTCAAATCAGTTGTGTCAAGTGTGAGCAAGCTTTGTGCTAGAGTGGAAACTATGGAAACAGAGGTTTAGAGGTTCAAGCAAATAATCCTGCCTGTTGAAGTAAATTGGAATCTTAACCTACTGGCTCCAAGATCGAACTTCCCTACAAGATGTACTAGACCTCCTGATACTTGGTGCACAAGTTGGGATCCTGATGAAGAAGACAACTCTGAGATTCAAGGAAATGGGACACTGGTCGAGATCACCCCAGACAACACAGAGTTGGTCATCCACCATCAACCAACACCTCTAGCACCATATGTGAGGAGATGGGGACTTCATCAAAAATGGTTCTTGTATCACGAATTAATGACGTGTGAGGACAAGTGGTTTGTGGAGAGCTTGGGCTGCTTTGAGGTCCAGTGGGATCCATTAATTTCCCCGCTAGAAGAGTTTCAGCTAGATCCGGCATATGCTTGCATACCACCACCGGCACAACCATCTCCACCGCCATCTCGACCACCTCATCAAGTCTATTCACGAAGGAGACGCCGTCATCATCATTAGCCTACTCAGGGTGGTTTTGGCACTCATTCTTATTTGGCTATCTTTTTGTGCATCGTGGTCTATGCTTGTTTTAAGTTTGGGGGAGTATGTAACTATTAACTTCATGATGGTTGTTGTGATTGACATTTCCCTCGTCGGGCCTTTAGCCTCTATTTTGCTTTACTTTTTACTTTGAGCTTCATTTTATTGATGGTGTGCCAGGTTGGTCTTACATGACCCATTGTTCCACTACCCGTGCCTTGCAAATGTGCTAAATGCCTACGCTGAAGCTTGTTCTTGATTTATTCATGTGCGCAAAAAAAATTATGGATCGCCTTGTTGATAGTAGTGTAGAAATAAACTCCAAGGGTTTTCTTAATACTATGGTTCTTTCCCAAGGAGCAAAAGTTTTAATTATTATTTTTTTTTCTTTTGTTTTTATGTGTCGAATCGGGTTTGTGTTTCCCGATGATAGATTGAGAGTCTACTTTCTTAAGGGAAAATGCCAAGTTTAGTTTAGAATTGAGTCCGTAAGTGCTTGTCTCATAATGGGCCCACCAAAAAAATTTCTGTGTAAATTGTTTGGTTGAAAAGGAAAGGAAGAAGGGAAATGAATTTTGTTTTAGGAAAATCGTTCTCTTGTCATGACTTGCACACTCTCGCTTTGGCTTGATTGACTCACAAACGAGTGTGTAATGAACTCAGAATAGCTTGTCAAAAGTCATTTGCCCCAGTTGATTGTGGGACTAATGGATGAAGTATTGTGGCATGATGCCTTGTGTGGTGAGGCGTTACCTTGATTCTTATGCATAAGTGTCATCTAGAACTTGCCCCGAAAGTGATTCAAGGCAAAATTCTAGATGTAACCAAGCTTGGAAAATGACCTTAGGCCCTTTTTGATAGCCACTTCACTCAAATGACCTCCCAATGACATCAAATCCTAGTGAACCCCTTTGAGCCTCTGACCATTCTTTGACACCCTTGTAACACCTTGACCTTTTTGGAACCTTTATCTTGGCACCCATCCTCCCTAATTGCTTGAAAATGAAATGTAGGCTAAAAGCCTAAGTTTGGGGGGGAAACAAAAGATAACATAGGCAAATACCTATGTTTGGGGAGGTGCATGTGATCAAATAAGGAGAAGAAAAGAAATGCACTTCAAGTGCAAGGTAGCACCTTGATTCTAGAATTGAAAATTGCTCCAAAAGATCAATCCAATGAGCAAATTGAAAAGCAAAAATAAGTGCTACCAAGTGAAGGTGATATAAGGTGTGAATGATCATGAGGTAAAAAAGGAGAAATCTTGGGTTGTGTGAGGGAGAAATAAGGTGAAGTTAAAAATTGAAAAATGTAAGCGGTGTTTGAAATGAAAACAAAGAGCATTAGGGAGGTGTAGTCACTTAAACCCGCAACTCCTTGGTAATTTTGAGCTTGGCTACCCTACATTAGTAGCGATCTACATGAAGGGCAAGCCTATGGTTCGATCCTCATGCACTTGAACTTCCTTGAGAGAGTGAGAGTCTTCTTAGTTCTCTTATAATCCCGTGGTTAAGAACTGAATAATTGTGAGTGGGATTCTCTCTTGTGGTGAGTGGCATCATGCACTTGAATAGAAGCATAGAGTGTCTATTTCAATTGAGAGGAATGAATGAGACAAGTTGTGTGGCGACTCTCGAGGTAAACCTTGACGGTCCATGCCAATGACTTGAGAAGCTAAAATGTCTTGTTTTGAATGGAAAATTCCCTTGAGTTTTAAAAGAGATATGATGTCCTTTTGAAAAACATTTTGAAATGAGCAATTGCCTTGAGCATGTGGGGGTCCAAATTGAGATAAGCATAGTAGTTTAGTCTTTTGTTTGAGACTTTTGTTTATTTATTTTTCTTAAATTTTTAGTGTAGAGTAGTTGTGTGCCTTAGCATAATTCATTCCTTGTCGTGTGAGTATCTTGCTTGAGGACAAGCAATAGTTCAAGTTTGGGGGTTTGATAAGTCAGTAATCTACCAACTTATTGAGCCTATATCAATGAATTATTTCTACGTTTTGAATCGATTTAGAGGTTCCTATGGCCTTTATTGATGTCTACGCAGGTACTTTGGATAGAAGAGGAAAAACAAGGATATGTACCCAAAAAGAGCCAAAAAGGAGCTAAGTGTGAAGAGTTGTGAAAAGTTGGAGAATCTGCCAGTAGGTGCGGTAGCCGTGCGACATGCACAAACTAAGGTGCGGTTCGCACCTCCTCCGCATGAAGCTGTAAAGATGACTGAAGATTCTGCTAATGAGTGCGGTCTCCATGCGATGCGCATATCCCGTGGTGCGAAACGCAGCACCTTCACACAAAGCTTACCTATGCGGCTGAAGTCACTGGCCAATCTGAAGTAGGTGTGCGACGCGCACACTACGACGTGCAAAATGCACATCGTGTCGCACACCACCTAGAGAGAAATTTTGTCCTAAATTTTTGTGTTGATTTTGGAGCATATAAAAGGCAACTTTTTGCATATTTTGTATATACAATTTTTAGCAGAGAATTTCAGATAGAAAACTTGGAGATATTTTTGGCTTGTAAACACTTTTCTCCATCTCCATTGTGAGGGGGTTTTCAATCCAATCTTTTGGTTAACAAATTGTGTGCCTAATTTGACTCTAGAACTTGAGAATCAACTATAATGGATGGGAATTTGATTTACCCAGCTGGTATATCTTCTCTACCTTCTATGAGTGGCTAACTTCTCTTGTATAGGGGTGTAATAATGATGGGTGCTTAGCTAATGGGTGTGGGTGTTGCTAATTTGCTTTTATAATTGCTTATCTTATATTGGTCTAGTAATTTCACCAAGTTTTAATCTAATAATTTGTGGTTGCAAACATGAATTTACCTTACTTGGCTATATAATTGCTCGAGAGAGAATTTTGTAGTTGTGGATGTAAAATTGCTAGTGGGTACTTGGGAATCTACTTAGATTGGAGGCTAGACATAGCTCTAATCGCGGAATCTCCCATTTAAGGGTCCGACCTATAAATAGGATGACCTCCCCAAGAAAATATCGGTTGGTTATTTAGCACACCGAATGTTGTTCTAACCAAAATTATAAGATATGTGGATGTTTATTGAGAGATAGAATTCCATACTTATGTCCAACGCTACCCATGTCAATAGGTGAGAATTTAAGTGAATTAGTGACTACCCTATCCTATAGCGAATGCCCCATCAGAAATGCACCCTTAGTTATCTAGTTCTTATTGGTACACCCATCTTGATTTTATAGTTTTTATTTGAATTGAGTTAGTAGTGACAACTTTCCCAATTCCCCCATTTTATTGTTTTGGTGTTGTTGAACAATTACTCTCTCTTTGAAATTACTTCACACAATCTCTAATTAGTTAAATCAGGTCCCTTGGGTACGACCCCAACATCCATTGGGTTTATAAATGTGTTTTGACTACGCGATCTATGTGATCTCCTAGTTAGAGAGCCACGATTTGAGCATTCATCAGGCACCTAGTCCTTGTCTAACCTCTATTTTAGGCAGGATATTCCTGATTTCAGTGGTGCTCTTCATGGTAAGAAGTTTCTTCCTTCTTGGTTGGACAAATGCAGTGACGTAAGTTCCAGAACTAGCGGTGATGTATTGTATGTGGTCAAGTTGTACAGGTTGAGACTATCGAGCCAATTCTTGGGCTCTAACGATACTTTGGGGTTTATGGTTGTCTTCATTTGCTGAGAGTTTGGAATCTCATTTAATTAATTCTCCAAGGGTTATGTTTCACGAGGGGTTCCAGTTTTAGTTAGACTCAACCAGTATGGACTAGAAGTTTGGTATGGTATATGCTTCAAAATGGTTGGTGGTTTGCAGATCCGGTAGAGTGGTTGATTTGAGCCAAAGGGGCGAGTTGATATTATATGAAAACTTCTATGGCTAGATAGCAACTTGAAACCCCAGGCACCTTTTCCTTTTCTTACGGGTGTCCTGACTTGAGATTCATGGTATGGTAGGCTCCTTCCCAAGTTCAGATTTGTAAAGTAATTTCAAGTCCGAATGGTGTTCAAGTATTCAGAGTAGCAGCAGGTACTTCTTGGGGTTTGGAGCTTAAAGATGGTTACGGGCTTTGTGGCAGACTCACCATGCTTCTTGCAGAGGCTTAGTTTTGGTTTTTGCATGTTGGGCAGGTTGCCCTAGTACATTCACTTCCGGTTAACTCAGACTCAACATGGTGCAACAGTTGGGTTTGTTCTACAGTTTGGAAGCTTATTCATCAACACAAGGTATTCATATATACCTTTCCTAACTTGGGTGTGCAGGCTTCAATCAGATTCAGATGGTTTGATCAGTTGGGTTCAGTTAGCAAGTTTGTTGTTAGCAAAAGTGTTCTTCTATTTCTAGATGGTCAGTTGGGTCAGGTAACTCCAGTTTTTGAGGACCTGCTACGGGTTGTTATCTTGGATGGCACAGGTTAGTAGACAACAACTTGACTTTGATACAACTTGATTATAAAGGGCGACTTCGATTGTGGTAGAGTACAAGTGGGAACTATGGGTCTCCAGTGTGTCAGTTGATGCTTCGAGGGTGGTTTGAGAGTTTGTCTTGTTTGAAGCCTCTTATTTATGGTACAAAGGGATTCAGTTCAGAATAAAGGGTTTTGTGGAATCAACTGGCTCATGAGTTACTGTTTTGATTTTTGGATTTTCTAGAAAATTTGGTTGTGGTTTTGAAGGTTTGAGTTATGGGTGTTGATTGCCTTGCTTCTCTAGGTTCGGTGTTGTGTCGGTGCTTATCGGTTGAGATTCCCGAGGTTCAGTTTGGGTTGGAAGATCTTTGGAGTTTTGGAGTTTAAACTTGGAATCTAGCTTGGCTAGTAATAAGTTTAGGCTTGGTTGCTTTCTTTGTTTCTTTTCCGTTAGGTGCCGTCTAGTCGAGGAAGCTACCCAGGGTGTCCGAGAGGGTAGTGTGGGCTTTGTGTCTGTTGTTCTTGTCATCTTTAGTCTATCCTTCTTTCCTGATATTCAGGGATGAAAGTCTTTTTAGTAATGGATGATGTAATGACCCTTCTGGTTATTTATGCATTTTCACCTTTCTTGTGCCATTAGACCTTTCCTGTAGCGGCCCCAAGTCATTTATGGCTTGCTGGGACCGGTAGTTCGGTGCCTG
This sequence comes from Jaltomata sinuosa, assembly GCA_003996215.1. NCBI lineage: Eukaryota > Viridiplantae > Streptophyta > Magnoliopsida > Solanales > Solanaceae > Jaltomata > Jaltomata sinuosa. Next base: position 48,243 of record QJPP01006062.1, on the reverse strand, counting down.
GACCATTTGTTTGATCTTTTTGGCCGTTGTTTATTTTAGAGCTTTGGGCTTTTAAAATCGTTTACTTCAGTCAAGATTCTTGGTGAACATGCTTTGAATTGAATTTTGACAGATCAGTTAGCTCCGGAGCGTGGACTTTGGTCTAGAGGGACCCTTGGTCGGGATTCGAGGGATTTCCAGCTTTGAATTATCTATCTCTCTCTCTATTTTTCCAAGCTAGTTGGGCTTGTTTGGTTGACTTTGGTCAACATTCGGAGAAGACAGCCTCGGATGGAAATTTCATCAGCATCGTTAGCTCCGGAATGTCGAGTTTGTGTTGGTTAGTTGGTTGGTTTGGGTTTTGGATTAGCCGGGCTCATTTTGGGTGGTTGGTTGGCATTAGCTAGTGTTGAATTGGGTAAACATTCTTCTGAAATGACCTCGTATGGAAGTTTCATCAATTCTGTTGAGTTCGTAACGTAGGTTCCACTCTAATAACACTATTGGTTTTTGAGTATCGAGTTCCGATTGTGCCCGGAATGCCCCGGAGAGTTTTCAAAAATTGCAGAAAAATAGTTGCAAGCCAGACTTCAGCTCCATTTCCAGCGGCTATATAGTTGTTTGGTTTGATTTTTCCAGACCCATTTCTTATCTCTTCTCAACTCCAACTCTTAAAATACTCTCCCAAATGGCTCCTATATCAGCTCTAAACATTGGGGAATCATTTGTCCGTCGATTATCCGTAGTTCTTCGATCCTTGGTAAGCTTCTTCCCCATCTTACTTCTTTTGTTTAATCAAAATTCCACCATTGATGCTCATTCCAAGCTTGGAACTTCTTGTGTAGTGTCTGCTCCTAGCTCGTGCATGCATCGTAGGGATAAAGGATTGTCTGCCTTGGCTTAAATTCTGTCTTTGTGGTAAGTAATTCTTGCCCAATTTTTGGAATCATTTCTTGAAATTCCTTCTTTAATTCTTGACTTTAGCGGGCTGTTTTGAGCCCCAATTGTTATCCGTTTTCGCTCAAATTTTGAGCATGTGCTCTCGGTATGGTAAGGAACACATGTGTATTTTTCGTTTCTGGTTTTGGGTTGCGGGGCCCATAGGCCTGTTTGTGACCTGAATTTTTATCCGGCTAAAATATTAACAATATGGGTACCGTTAGCTTTGTACTGACGCATAGATTATTGTTTTGATAGTGGTTTCACAATTTGGAGTTTTTGGGAGCAGTTCGAGCCTTGATGATGCTATTCCCGCAGCTATTCATCGGACGACAGGTAGGTTATGGCTTTCCCTACCTAGACTCTGCGTATATAGGCTATAACTACATTAATTAGCGTCCTTGGGTGGGTTGTTATAGGTTGGTACCCCAGACCTTGTCTGCCTTTTCAGTCTATTTGTTTCATACGTTGTTTCTAGTATTCACGTAGTATTGTATATTACCCTTGTGGTCCTGTGTGGCCTTGTATTGACTCTGGAACATAAATGAGGGGTTATTTGGGAATGTCCGCGATGTCCCGGACATAGAGATATCCTTTTAGGCTGGTTATGTCTGCTGAGTAGCTGCTGGGCCTGTGCAGGGCTGATAGGAAATATTTGTGAGCCGTTGGGCTAATTTATATTTGTGTTCGAGCATATCATCCATAAAATGATTTTCCCCTGCATGTTTTACTTTGGTTTTGGCTGCGAGCCACTATGGATGGTTTTTCCTAAACTTGCATGGCCTCGGGGGCCCATTTTTTGGTATTTTTGATGATAAAAATGGGATTTTGGAGGATTGCACATTGATTTTTATTACTGGTACTAGTGTCTGCTGGGAAGAGCACCAGACTCGATTTTATTACTGATTTAGACCCGGACATGCTCCGGGCACCCTTTGAGAGGGTTATTGAGACTTGTATCACAGATTTAGATCCGAGTATACCTCGGGCACCCTATGAGAGGATATTTGAGATTACTACTACTGTTTTAGACCCGGGTCGAAGCCGAGAATGTATTACGAGATTCTGAGTTTTGAGCTACATTTAAGACTTATCCACTTTCTTGAACCTGGACTCGATTCCGGAGGACCTGTGTTGATTCTAAGTTTTTGTATATGGTCGAAAGGTAGACCTCCATGGACCCCTGTCGTTCCTGGGCCATAAGCTATGGGCCGACACAGCGTGCTAGGAGGGGGGGCTGTATGGCGGAGGAGATGTACACGGGAAAGAGCCTTCTACGGGTCCCACCTCTATATGGGCCCGTGAGGTACCTGAGGGGGAACATACCGATTACGTTCATATCATATCATTATCATGCATTTGGCACGCTGATTCCATCCTTGTTTGCTGTGTGTTTTGTGTACGCTCCAGTTGTATGGGCAGCCGGAGGGTTTGTTTTCACTTGATTGCGTTCGTTAGTTGTATGGGCGGACGTTGGGACTGTAGGTAGATTATATTTACTCCTATCTTTATATAGAGCTTGTCTTGGCATTCAGTTCTTGAAGGATTAGTGATGGTTGGCCTGTTGAGGCTCCAGTTTTGGGATTTTGATTATTGAGAGGGCTAGGGAGTCCCATCTTATTGAGGCACTTTTGTGTGGCCTTCTGAGCAGATTGTGAGATTCTGGTTCCATTTCTTGTAAGGAGTTGAGTAGTTTTTCTCGGTTATTGTTGTTTAGTTAATCCATCCTAGGGTTGTACTTGTGAGGTGGATTCCTGTTTATGCTATCTTGAAGTTGGGTTGATGTTATGATTTCCTGATGCTTGTTGATTCCATCTTGAGTATGTTAGACTATTTTCCTTCTTTTCCTTTACTTGAGGTTACCAGTATACCGCCATTTTCTCAACTCTCTCTCTCTCTCTTTATTTGCTTATATTGTTGTGCAAGGACTCCAGGTGGGTTCTTCTTTCCTTCACCTGTGATTCTGTGTAATTATATCTTCTGTGCAAGCATGTTTTGCTTGTAACTTTTGGTTGTCTAATCTCTGTGCTAGCTCCTTGTGCTTCCTTTATTTGCTTCAGTGACTGCTTTCTTGTTATCTGTTACTTACTGCCTTTATATCTTATATGCGCTCAGTCGGATGATGATGCCTACTGAGTACCCATTGTCTTGGTGCTCATACTACACTTCTGCACTTTTTGGTGCAGATATTAGTTGAGCTCTCGTCGTTGATCGCGTTGGAGACTCGTGCAGATTTTGGGATATTCGAGAATAGGGTGAGCGCCTGACGGTCGGGGCTTGACCGTATCTCATATTTTTGCACTGTTACTCCATGTACCTACGGAGATAAATTTGTATTGTATTTTGTTACTTCTAGCACTTGTACTCTATTAGAAGCTTCTGTACTGTCGATACCAAGGCTTCGAGTTGGTGTAGTATCATTTATGTATATAATCAGGTTTTGATTCCGCTTGGTCTACCTCTATATTCTGCTTCCGCTTATTTACGCTTATTGTGCATTTTTGTTAGGTAGTAGCCCATTACTAACCGTTCTAGGCTACGGAGATTGGTTCGCCTACTGGGGGTTTGTAGGTGCCATCATGACCTGAGAAATTGGGTCGTGACACAGACGAGACTCGTTTTGGGGCCCAAAACATCCCCAAAGTCCGCTTGATCAAGAGGGAAATTAACAAGGAAACAACGGAAATCTAATGAAATATAACATGAATTAATGACGGAAAAAGAAGAAGGGAGCTTGAGGAACTTACGCAAACAATTGAGAGGGAAAGTTAGGCTTAAACCTACACTGAAAGCTCAAAACAATTGAGGTTTTGCGGAATGTTGGAGAAGAAACCAAAGTTGGAAATTTTTATATAGACTCAGCTATTTTCGCAATTGTGGAGGTTTTTCCGCAATTGCGGACATTGCAAAAGCGAAAATTATTCTGCAAAAGCGGATGAAGTCTACAATTGCATCCATCACATTTGCGGTGAAAAGTCCGCAATTGGGTAGACACCACCAAGAGCCAAAACCAGCAGAAAATGAAACTTCTATGGGATATTTCGGGCACAATCTTAACCCGATACTCACAAACCAAACATGCTACTAGAGTGGAAATGACGCTCCGTACTCAACGAAATTGATAAAAATCTCAACAGAGGTCAATTTTACAAAAAGTGAGCCCCATGCCCAAGAACTAACTTTTACCAAAATGGAACTGAAAGGCCAAAAACAAGTTTGGAAGCCACGGGAACCAAACCAAAGGTCCTTTTATCCCAAAGTCGATATTCCGGAGCTAACAGCGCTGATGGAATTTCCATCCAAGTTTGTTTTCTCCAAATGTTGCCCAAAGTCAACTCTACAAGCCTATATGACCTAAAAACATAGAAACCAAGACAAAACCAAACTGAAAGCGCCCAAACCCTGCCCAAAGGTCCCACTAGACCAAAATCCTCATTCCGGAGCTATTAGAACTGTCAGAATTCAATTTTGAGCATGATTACCAAGAAAGTTGACCAAAGTCAAGTATTTCCTAAGTTTAAGTTCTAAAATAGGGAAATGGTCATAATGACCTAATGAATGGCCCATGAATCGAACTGTCATTCTCTGTAAGTCATAAATGACCTATAGCTGCTTCAGGAAATCTAGAAATGCAAAAAAAGCACGAAAAACAAAAAATGACTTGCAGGGTCATTACAACATCTAATACTAAAAGGACTTTCATCCGCAAAAGTTAGAGAAAGGTTAGTACCTGAAGACTCGAAAAGGCAAGGATAGCAGGTAAACATTTCGATCTCAATCACCCAAGTAGCCTCCTCGACAAGATGATGCCACCACTGAACCTTAACTGAAGGAATCTCCTTGGACCTCAACTTCCTAACCTGCCTGTCCAAAATAGCAAGAGGTGCCTCCTCAAAGGCTAGGGACTCATCCAACTGAACCGAATCCCACTGATGCACGTGAGACTTATCCAAAATATATCAATGTAGCATAGAGACATGAAAAACTACAGAAACGCTGGAAAGAGCAGGAGGCAAGTCCAACTCATAAGCAACATCCCCAATACGATGAAGGATCTCAAATGGCCTAATGAACATAGGACTTAGCTTACCCTTTCTCCTGAACTTCATCACGCTCTTCATGGGCAACACCCGAAGGGACACACGATCACCAACCATGAACTCTAAATCCCAAACTCTCCGATCAGTATAACTCTTTTGCCTACTCTGGTAGTGCAAATTCTCTCCTGAATGACCCAAACTCTATCCATAGAATCACGAAGCAAGTTGGTACCCCACGGTCGAACCTCTAAAGCATCAAACCAACCCACCGGTGATCTGCACTGGCTAGCATACAAGGGCTCAAATGGATCCATATGAATGCTGGAATGGTAACTATTATTCTATAAAAACTCTGCCAAGGCTAAGCACTAGCCCCAATGACCCCCGAAATCGATAACACAGGCTCGCAACATATCCTCTAGAATTTGAATAGTGCGCTCTGACTGATCCTCTATCTATGGATGAAAAGCGGTGCTAAGATCAACTCTAGTACCCAGTTTTCTCAAAATAGACCTCCAAAAATGTGAAGTGAAATGAGTACCATGATGAGAAATGATAGAAACTGGCACACCATGCAAACCGATATTCTCACGAATGTAGATCTGAGCCATCCTTTTGGAACTGTAGGAAGTTTGAACTGGCAGAAAGTTAGAAGACTTTGTAAACCTATCCACAATGACAAAATAGCATCAAATATCTACAAAGTACGTGGCAAACCAACCACGAAGTCCATATCTATCCGCTCCTATTTCCACTCCAAAATAGGTAGCCTCTGAGTCAAACCACCTGGCCTCTGGTGCTCAAACTTCATCTGCTGATAGTTCAAGCACCTAGACACGAAATCTAAAATATCCCTCTTCATCCCACACCATTAGTAGTGCTGCCTCAAGTCACAATACATCTTAGCTTCCCCAGGATAAATGGAATATCTAGAATAATGAGCCTCCTCCAAGATCAAGCTAACCAGGTCACCAACTCTAGGAACGCAAATACGACCCTTAATCCTCAGAACACCTCTGAATCTAAGGTTGCATTCCTAGCCTCACCGATCAATATCTTGTCATGAATGATCCTCAACCTCGCATCATCAAACTGATGTGCCCAAATCTGCTCCAACAAGGAAGATCTAGCCTCAACACTAGCAAGAATACATCCACACTCAGAAATATGAAGTATAACCAAATTCTTAGCGAAGGAATGGATGTCCCAAGCTAAAAGTCTCTCCTCCATCTCTAAGAAAGCCAAGCAACCCATACTCACTGCCTTCCGGCTAAACGCATCCGCTACCACATTTGCCTTGCCCGGATGATAAAGAATCGAGATATCATAGTCTTTCAGTAACTCAAACCACCTACGCTACCTCAAATATAAATCCTTATGGCTGAAAATATACTCAAGACTATGATGGTCAGTGAGGATCTCGCAATGGAGGCCATACAGATAATGCCTCCAAACCTTCCACGCGAAGACTAGCGCTGCCAACTCCAAGTCATGTGTGCGGCAGTTCATCTTATGAACCTTTAACTATCTGTAAGCATAAGAGATAACTCAGCCATGTTGCATTAATACACAACCCAACCCAATACCTGAAGCATCACAATACACGGTGAACCCTTGAGCCTTGACTGAAAGAGTAAGAATCAAAGCTGAAGTCAACAAGGCCTTGAGCTTCAGGAAGCTCGCCTCGCACTCATTTGACTACTGGAAGAAAACATTCTTCTGAGTCAATCTAGTCAATGAAGCTGCTATAAAAGAAAACCCCTCCAGAAACCGTCTATAGTAACCAACCAACCTAATGGAACTGTGAACCTCGGTAGGAGAAGTAGGCCTAGCCCAATCATGAACTATTGCAATCTTCATCGGATCCACCATAATCCCATCCTTTATCACCACGTGCCCTCGGAATGCCACACACTCAATCCAAAACTCATACTTAGTGAATTTTGCATAAAATTGTTGGTCTCGCAAGGTCTAGAGTATAACTCTAAGATGCTGCTCATGATCCTTTCTACTCCTTGAATATATCAAAATGTCATCGATGAACACAATCATGAAGGAATCCAAATAGGGTCTAAACACACGATTTATCATCTCCATAAAAGCTGCTGGGGCATTAGTCAACCCAAAAGACATGACTAGGAACTCATAATGGCCGTATCGAGTCCTAAATACAGTCTTTGGGATGTCTGTAGCCCTAATCCTCATCTAGTGATAACCGAACCTCACGTATATCTTAGAGAACACCGCTGTCCCTGTAGCTTGTGAAACAAATCATCAATACATGACATCACATATCTATTCTTAATTGTCACCTTATTCAGTTGTCTGTAGTAGATACACAAACGCATGGACCCGTCCTTGTTCTTCAAAAACAAAATTGAAGAACCCCACAAAGACACTAGGCCTGATGAGCCCTTTACTTAACCGATCCTGGAGCTGATCCTTAAGCATCCTCAACTCAGTTGGTGCCATCCAATAGGGAGTAATAGAAATGGGTCGAGTGCATGGATCGACATAAATACAAAAGTCAATATCATGATCAGGAGGAAGATGAGGAATATCATAAGGGAACACGTCCAAATACTCACAAACCACAAAAACTGACTCAAGTAAATGTATGGTGGTACTAGTATCACGGATGTAAGCAAGATAGGCTAAGAACTTCGTCCTAACCAACCGCTGGGCTCTTAGGAAAGATATAACTCCCCTCAGTATATGGCTATCGGAACCCTTCTATATAATAAGAGGGATACCAGGCATCCGTATAGTACCGGTCTTGGCAAAAAATCCAAGACTGCATTGTAAAGAGACAATCAATCCATGTCTAAGATCACATCGAAATCAACCATATCAAAAACAATCATGTCTACCCACGTGTCATACCCCAGGATAGTCACCATACAATCCCGATACACCTGATCCACTACTAATGAATCTCCTACTTAGGTGGATACATGCAAGGTCGTAGGCAATGACTCACAAGCAGACTCCAAACGAGTAGCATAATAAGAAGATACATAGGAGAATATAGACCTCGGAACAAACAAAGCAGAAGTAGACTGATGACAGATGGAAACCATACCTGTGATGATAACATCTGAAGCCTCGGCCTCTGTCCATCTCGAAACTACATACATGTAGCCTTGAACACCATAACCACCTGATCTACCAGAATGAGGACCACCTCTAGTACCTTGGGGACCACCCTTACTACCTTATGCATCACCTCTGGCTAGTGGTGCTAAAGCCCTGGGGGCCTGAACCATCTGCTATTGTCGTCTAGGGTGTTGTACTGATGGACATTCTCTATCAATATGGCCTATCTTACCACACTCAAATCAACCCTGGCCATATATACTCCGCTCTGAAGACCCGGCTGAATCAGAATGACTGCCATGACCTATGGACCCTGAATGAGCACCTTGTGGAGCAGGAAAAATATTCTGGCTACTCTGACCCTCAGCAATCTATAATGCCATCTGAACAGGCCAGCTCGGCTAGAAACGTTGTTGGTTTTGACCCCTACCATATTAGCCTTTATCACGGGCCTGTGAACTGCTAAAACTGCCATGATGGCAGGGCCTCATTTTGCTGCCCCCTTGGGCCTCACAATGTATGCCCTCAATAGTGTGGGCATGGTCTACTACCTCCAGGAAGGACTGGCCTGAAACTACCATACCCTATGTACCCAATCTAAGTTGAACAGTCAAACCTCGAACAAAGTGATGCACCCTTTTATGCTTGATGGGCAGAATCATAGTGGCATACCTAGACAACTGTTGGAAGTGAACCTCATACTCAGAAACAAACTTGGAGCCCTTCTCTAAAATGGAGAACTAATCCATCAACCGCTCTCTTATGCTACGATGTACATACTACTCAAGAAACTGCGGAGAATTGGTCTCTAGTAAGTGAAGGTGACCCGGCTAGCTTGCAAGCTACATATGACCTCCACTACTATTTTTCTGGACCATCTAGCTGAAACATGGTGTAATTTTCTCTGTGTGTCTCAACTAACCCCAAATTATGCAATCTCTCCTGGCAGTTAGTTAGAAACTTGTAGGCTTCCTCCCTAGAAGCACCTGAAAACCTCAGAGGACTCAATCTCAGAAATCTACCAAGTATCTTCCGCTCCTCAGAAGACATAACGGGCCTGGCTGGATTAGGTGGAACAACTATAGGGATCAACAATACCTCCAATCTGGGAGCCACAACAGTAAGTTGCGCTCTTGAACCCTGAGTCGCTGCCCGGCCTAAAGTTTGAGCCTCATCTCTAACCTGAGAACTAAATAGAGTACCAAGTGAAGTAACTGGTGGAGTCATATTCTCAAGAAACCCAAGTAATCGAACCAAGGTGTCCTTTAGCAGTGGAGTAGCCAAGAAACCTACCGAATGCCAAGTTGGACCCATACCCTCCAACTCATACTGAACCTCCTTAACCCTAACCTCATGCTCTTGTGATGGTAACCTAGTCTAGGCCCAAGATGACCTGCAACTCGTCCTACCTCGACCTCTACCCTATCCCCTAGATGAGGCTCTAACTGCAGGTGCAGGGGCCTCATCCTCACCCACTTCTAATCTCGTGCAAAACATCAAAGAGAGAGTGAAACAATGATACTTAGAAGTTGATCAAGTCAAGGAAGCACGATAAGGAGTCAAACAAAATGGAATCTTTCCTAGGAATGTCCTATAGCCCCTCGCAGATTGTATATGAATTTCATCGTACCAATTCACAAGACTCTAGATACCTTGATTTTGTACCGTCATGAATGGTGAACCTAGAGCTTTGATACCACTCTGTCATGACCCAAAATCGAGTCATGATGGTACCTACATAAGCCCCCTAATAGGAAAGCCAACCCAACAATGCGGAAGGTAAATAAAGCAGTTTAAATAAGGAAAGTGGAAGAGATATATAAAAGGAATAAGGCCAATAGCATAGATACATACCAACAGTATTAAATATACATAGATGGATCTAAAGTGACAAAGAAGACAAAATATACATAAGAACTAACCTGGACCTGGTGTCACCGGTACAAGAGCTTCTAAAGTATGAAGTAGCTACACAATAGACCTTTTCTATCCAAAAGTACAAAATATAGACAAAAATGTAGAAGGAAAGCAGTAAAAATCTCAAAAACATTGGGAGCTCACCACGATCCGAACAACAACTGGCCTCGAATGATAGGAGGATCAATGGGGGTGGCTCGTACTAGGTGCAACATCAGAAAAAGATGCAGAGTGTAGTATAAGTACCAAAACAATGGGTACCCAGTAAGCATCATAGGCCGACCAAGCGCAAAAAGATAATATATAATATAAACTACAGGGAAGTGAGCTAAATACAGGGATCCATCTAAATCTAGTTATAAAACCTAAAACAGAACTAACTAAACCAACAAGAAGGAAATAATAACAAAACTAATCCAGGCAACTAACAATCTAAGTACACTCAAGTCAATGCAATATATAAGAGATGATGTGATGTATGAGTGCATAGTAGTACAAACTCAGAATACCGCATCGGGCACCCGAAATAATGCATCAAACTATAAATGTATAGCTATATAGAAAGTAAAAACCTGGAATAACACATCGAGGGTCTGGAATACCGCATCAGACTCTAAATATATATATTAAAGTAAAGTGGAGAAAACGTTTGGGAACATCCCTAGGACCTGCATAAAAGTAGTATTTTTCCTTTCCTTTCCAAAACCAGTAATAAAACCAAAGATAATTCTTTTGAAATCTGAAAATCAGGGTAACCTTAGTAAATCTCAAATTTGGAATCAAAACCTCAAAAATCTTTCTTTCTGTACCGATAGGCATGAGAATGCAGTATTAGCATGTAAACTTCCACGTTCAGAGAACATAGCAAACAATAAGGCAAAATAGGGCAAAATACCCTCCAATCAAGAGAACTGACCTGGGACTCTGTTCAATCCAAGATATGGCCTCGGGCCCACAGTTGCACACATAACCAATAATAAGGCCAAAAGAATGGAAAAATACTATGAAAATAATTAAAAGAATCTACTCTACCTCTAAGATCTCCTAAAAGCATACTAAGGATTATATGCTAGCCACAACAATACTACGAGCTCCTAGATTAAGGATAACAGTAATAATTCTAGTCTATGATCCGAAATGACCAATATAATACAAGTCACAGGATTTAAGCCTAATTCTACCTATAGTCCAACTTAACGTTCCAGTAATAAATATAATATAAAATCTAACTAAACTCAGTCCAGAAAAGTAATATGTAACCTACCTCAGGGCAGAACCACAAACACGAACCATCACTCGTGTGCTTTCCCCTTCCGAATAGTCTCAAAAATCTTCCACGCTATCAAGAACATAATCCAAGTATCAAGACGAGAAGAATGACACCCATATTTCTATACAGAAATTCAGGCCAGAAATCACGTCAAAAAATGACCATTGGGGCTCGCGCAATGAAATAGAAAACAAATTCCACCATTTTATTTTCAATGGGTCTAGGAACCCATGCCCAAAATTTGAGCGCAAACAGGACTCCTTTCGGGGCCCAAAATAGTCCCGAAGTCCACTGGATTAAGAGGGAAATTAAAAAGTAACCAACAGAAATCTAACAAAATATAACATGAACTAATGATGGAAAAAGGAGAAGGGAGCTAGGAGGAACTTAACCGAACAATTTTGTGGGGAAATTAGGCTTAAACCAGCACTTGGAAGCTCAAATCAATTGAGGTTTTGCAGAATATTAGAGAAGAATTCAAAGTTGGGAATTTTTTTAAAGACCCAGCTATTTCCGCAATTACGGAGGTTTTTCCCCAATTGTAGACATTACAAAAGCAGACATTTTTCTGCAAAAGAGAATTCTCCACAAAAAAGTACAGAGTCTGCAATTTTCGCCATCGCAATTGCTGTGAAAAGTCCACAATTGCGGACACACCAGCAATAGCCAAACCAACAAAAAATGAAACTTTTACGGGATGTTTAGGGCACAATCGGAACCCGATACTCACAAACCAAACATGCTTCTAGAGTGAAAACAACACTCTGGACTCAACAGATTCAATAAAAATCCCAAAGGAAGCTGATTTAACAAAAAACAGTCCCCACGACCAAGAACCAACTTTTACCAAAATAGAACTGAAAGGCCCAAAACAAGTATAGAAGCCTCGGGACCGAACCAAAAGTCCCTCTAGCCCAAAGTCGACATTCCAGAGCTAATAGTGCTGACAAAATTTTCATCTGAGGTCGTCTTCTCCCTATGTTGATCAAAGTCCACTCTACAAGCCTAACTGGCCTGAAAACACAAAAACCAAGACAAAACCAAACTGAAAGCTCTCAGACCCTGCCCAAGGGTTCCACTAGACGAAAATCTCCGTTTCGGATATAATGGAACTGTTGGAATTTAATTCCGAGCATGATTACAAAGAAAGTTGATTGAAGTCAAGGATTTCCTAAGTTCAGGTTCTAAAGTAAGGTAATGGTCATAACGACCTAATGAATGGCTCGGGCATTGAACCATCAGTCCTGACAAGTCATAAATGAGTTGTAGCCGCTTCAAGTAATTTCAAAATATGGAAAAAGCACGAAAAATAGAAAATGACCGGAGGGTCATTATATAAAGCATAAATAGAGAGTCATTTGGGGCATAGACATGACATAATAGTCCCTCACCATCATATGTGGACATACATTGGGCTTAGCACAAGGAGATCATAAGCATGAATTGTTCAAGGAATCTGGTCTGAGCATGTACTTAACGTAGCATGATTTCACTATCCATTAAGAATATATCATGCATTTATAAGACTGAACATGCTGTGAAACATGAGTTCATATATCATGAGTTGTATAACATAAGTCTAGAATTCATAGATTCATGGAGTAGGACTAGGATGCTGCACGGAGCTATTTCTTCTCAATCTAGTAACTGAGCATGGACGTGCATCTAGATGGACTGCATGAACCTCAATCAAGGGCATAGTTCTAATACGCAAGATAGGAGTTGAGTGTTATCTTAACTGAGATACAATGAATATGCTAGAATAATAATGGATCTTTATCCCATCATAACTCTTTTCTTGAACTCATTACCATTTAAATCTCAAGACATGTCTTGGTTAATAATCATATCATCTCCTATCTCCCTCTTAGCTCACAAGTCGATGTTCAAAGTTTGTGGATCCATTCTCCAAATTGAGTTATAATCACTTTACTCTGCACAATTGAGTTATCACCATACACATGAATGTTAAACTCTCCCTGATAGACTATATTTGTAGATACGAAACCCTTGCTAGGAATTCCTTCTAAGGTACTTCTCTTAACTTTATCTTGCCTCTGTGGCCATCATTCTATACTTATGCTCTTATTGAAATTAATAAACCCTTCCTCTAACACTTAACAATTTGTCCTTCTCTTATTAGTCTACCAACATTACACCTCTAAATTCATATCTATAAAAACCAATGGGAATAAAACTACACTAAGGGACTTTAACATCGTCTATCTATAATCCCCTCAATTCATCTATTTGAGACACCATATAACACATACCTAGCACTCTCCACTCTTTACAACTCAAGAGGATTAAACTAGGCACACATAGTTCTTTAGGAGCGTAGAATCTCATGTAACAATATACTACCTTGGGCGCACATCTTAAGGCTCTATGATTTAGCCACAATTCACTGTTTTATATCTAGTCCACATATATATCATGCTTACATATTTACACTTTTCATAAGTTATCAACCTAAGCTCTTCCACACACCATATCAAGCCTACTAGATCCATTTCCCAAAACTAGTGCTATCACTCTCACACTACCATTCTTTTCACTACAGTGATCATCTTAAGTTCAAACTTAGTGTCAAGTACTAAACATGGATGATAACACAACTTCTCACACACTATATTGGCTTGTAGCTACTGGATAAAAGAAACACTAGTCCACTATAACCTTATGACAAAATAGTCAATCTGAATCTTACAATATATCTAATTACTATCTTTTAGCACATTGTTCGTTCACACATCGCAACTACTGATCCATTCATATGTCTAAACTGCATTCATAGCGCTATAAGCATCAAGGGTTTCCTCCATGAAATCCCAAAGGGTAGCCTAAATCTATCATATCTCAACCATTTTATACTTTCAATCACAACCTATACTTGATCTTTACTAACACAAAGACATACTCTAAATCATTTTAACTAGCAACTCTATCTCTACATACTACTATGCAGTCTACATAAATTTTATTACAACTTAGTCAATTCTCAAGGACATATCATCCCTTACTTACTTAATGGATATATGACTCTAATTACATACTTCAATCAACCGCTATGCAAATTTTTAGGCTACTAGACTTCTAAATTCATATTTCTAGCTTTGGCATTATTCTACTGCTTATGGCTTGCAACACCCTAAGCCATATTATCACTTTGGTGACAACACTACCCAAATATTCAGTGACATAATTTCTCCCTTAAAGGATATGTTTGAAACAAAGATTAGTGAAGGAGTCTGAGCATGCATCCTACTTGATTCAAATGCATGAACAATATGAACAAGTTTATTCATTTGAAATAAGAGACTTAAACACACTAGTGGCTTCCCTTGAGCCCTATGCGATCTCTAAGATTTCTGATGGCCCTATCTAAGAGTACCACAATGATATGAATCTGAGTTTTTTTTCCTCTATCACCTCAAAGATGAGGCATAGTTAGAGGAATTTTGAGCAATGCATGAATCCAGATAAGTTTTTTATGGCACAACAATATTGTATATCTAGAGTATGAAAGGATAGGAAACATTTCCTAAATGTGACGTAGTCTTTAAATTAAAAATGTACCGCTCTTCACACCCATAATTAGGACTCTACTAGATACAACTTCATAGATACCCTAGGAAAGTTTAACTTTAGGCCCTGATACCAAGTCTATCATTCCTTGAGTATACACTTTTGACATAGCTGGCACCTGGAATCATTGTTGGCCCAAGAAGACCTTTGTCTTGTCTTACTATAAAAACATAATACTAAATTATATGCGAAAGTTTTAGAGTGGTGAACATGTCTAACTATTGAAATCAAATCAATTATTTTTTATAAAACTTAATTCATAAGTTAAACTGTAACATTTAAACATCTGATACTCTACTAACTTTCTAATGATGTCTTTAACAAAAGAAAATAATAAGTCTACCAGGACAAGGCCTTAGGCTACCTTTATTTGCTAAAACAGATTAATAACTAAAATGTCTAAATTGAGCCCTCTGAAAGCAAAGAAAAGCAAAGAAGCCTCACCAAAAGCTGAGGAGATAGCTACGGATACATAGATTGTCGAATTTGTGTTTTAGAATCTACATTATGAATGCTACAATGCTAAATAGCGTCAGTATGTGGTATATACGGTAAGCAATAAAGTTGATTAGAAATAATGCTAACATAACTCATCGATTGAGGTATAACATTGAATATGAGAAACAAAATGAATGAACAATCAAAATATTAATTATCTGATGTACACAAATTCATTGTATGCAACTGAATCATAAAACACATTATAAAATAAAATATGTGGCTATATGCAAAATATAAATAATGAAAGTAACTTTATTTTCTTGTTTGGGAGTTTCTTACAACTGATATGAACTATGTGATATCATGATACCCAACGTCTTATCCACATTGGTAGAGTTATCCTATACCTTGCTGGGGTACTGAACAAAGCATAATATGGATCAAAATTTTAAGCCCTTACCAAGGGATAATGAGGAGTCGCCTGAAACAATGGCATGATCCTATCCTACTTTAGCATATGTAGTTTTAGGGCTTTGGTTTATTAAAAGCTTACCTACCTCGATGCCAAAAAACCCTCTTAAAGGTAGAAAGCTGAAAAATCATAATTGACAACATATTGGTGATATTCTTTTATCAATTTCATAACAAGGATCTTACTTATGAGCCCTTATCCTCAAATTCTATGTCTTTCTTATTAACTTAACTTTCAAAGAAATTAGAACTTTATTCTTTTCAAAAATCATATTCTAAGACCTTAACGCAATGAACTTGAAATCTTTTATGAATACAAGCTTTGAATCTTTAAAACAATTTCTCATTAAAAAATAATGTATATCAATAATATCATAAAATAGGACCTTAAAAATCATAGGACAACTCATGAAATCTATACATTAGTACAAAGCATGAAGCAAGAAAATTCAATGAATAAGAGAACAAGATGACATAGTATTCAAACTTTTCGTAACTAGATTCCAACAATAATCAACTCAAGAAGTAAGGAATTCATATAAGGAACTTTGGGTTAGAACCCAAGCATTAATATTTCTAAAAACTATATCTTTAGATAGTTGAGCGTGGGGAAGAAAAAAGTTACCACACTATGGTATCCTTACATATGTTGAAGAAGAAAGAATAAAGAAGAACCTTTGTTGGAGATCCCTACTTTATCTGCTTTTTGAAATTCTTGAATGTTGGGGCTTTGAAAAAGAATGAGGAGAATAAATCGATATTTTCAGATAGTTATACCCTTCTAGGAAGTTTTAAAGTTGTTTAGATAGCCTCCCAAAAGACTTAGGATGAAAATACTCTTATTCAAAATGAGATTGGCAGAATTTTGCATTGTTCATAAAATTTGTCAAATTTGTTGGTTGAAATACCATTAAATCTATCCATAAAAATCTGGCAGATTGAGTCTCTTCTGGTAAAATGATCATATCTTTTAACTCCGGACACGGATTAACGAATGGTCTATGGATTGGAAAGAAGACTCAATTACCTTTAATTTAGTAGGTATAATGTAGAAGGGCACATAGACCTGAAGAGATACATAAGAATATGAACTTATCCCCTATTTTCCTCTTAAAACATGGAAAAGGGAACTCTTTCTCTCTCTCAAAACAAACTTTTCACTTCATCCATCATCATATATGTCACAATTCGATTTCTCGGTCATGATGGCACATACAACCGCCCAATAGGTGAACCAATCCCCATAGCCTAGAATGATTAGTAATGGGCTACTATCTAACAAGCAAGCAAAAGAAGCATAATATAAGGGGAAACAAGGGAAATAAGATAAAGAGATAAGCATCATAAATACGTAAGTGGAAGCCAAACTAAACCCAAAACCTGGTATCATGGTATAATAGCTGAAACTACATCAACAAATTACAAAGGATCCAAAAAGGAGATACACATATGTCTCTGAATGATAAAGGAGTACATAATACAGAAGATAAACTAAAAGCTAAGCTTTGGTCGCTAAGAGCTCACCTTTAGTCTCGGATAGTCCAAAAACACCTCGCATAAGGCAGCACAGTCAGTGGCGAGAACTCACACTTGGATCTGCACCAAAAGATGCAGAAGTGTAGTATAAGCACAAATTACAAAGCAATGGGTACCTAGTGGGTATCATAGTCCAACTGGGCGCATATAAGATATAAAAGCAACAATATAGCAGAAAAGAAACAAGTAGTCACAAAACAAAGAACAATCACATGAAAGCTAGCACAGAAAGGATACAAAGCAAAAAATATCATGCTAGGCTAGCTAATAGAAATATAAGTCTCACAGACACATGTGAAGGAAGGAAAGAAATGCACCTGGGGTCCATGCAATAATAATATATACAAAGAGAGTTAAAGAAGAAGAATGCGGTTTATCGATAAACTCAAATAAAAAGGGAATCAGGAAAGGAAAAATAATGATAACATGCTAGAAAACAAGACTAACGACTAAGCCATACTAGTAATACCACTCTTAAACAATGAATAAATGGCTAATGACCCAAGTATAACTGTCAGGTGAACTAAATGAACATAATACAACTCTCAGTTCCCAGTCATCAAATGTAACCATAACCAGGATCAATATCGTGATAAAATAACCATAAATAAAAGTTTACCTATAGTTTCATGGGCTCCCATACACTAGAGGAACACATACAAGTGAAAACAAACCCTCCGGCATCCCATACTACCGGAGCGTACACTGAGCAAACAACAAACAAGGGTGGATCCGAACACAATATGCATGATGTGATATGATTTGCTAAAACTAAGTGATAGTAGTGTCGTATGTTCCCCCCTCCGGTACCTAAAAGGCCCAATAGAGATAGGATCAATGAAAGGGATTAACCCGAGTATCTCAACTCCACCATACACCCCTCCTCCGACACCCGCAACACGTAGCCCTTGGTCTGGATTAGCAAGGTCCATGGAGGTCTACTTGTAGACCATATACTAAATATCGTAATCTCAATATAATTGTCCGGTGTATAGCCGAATCCAAATAAGTGACCAAACCTCGAAAATGCATGGTCAGGGTTCTACCTGGGTCTAAATCAGTGAATCATGTCTCCAAAATCCCATCAAGGGTGCCCGGACATAACCGGGTATAAAATAATAGTAAAACTAATTTGTTGCTCAATCTGAACGAGTCTAGTATTAATAGGAAAAAATATAATAAAATCATCTTTTTAACTCTTTTTACCCCAAGAAGATCTATGGAAACAATTTCAAACCCTTTTTAACCATTTCTTACCAAAAACGGGCTCTCGAGGACATGTAAGGTTTAGAAAACCAATAATAGTAGGCCCGAAGACAAAATCATAGTAAAACATATGAAAAACCTCATTATATGTATGATAATGGCATGCTCAAACATAAGGAGTATCCCAATGACTCACAATCAACCTATCGGCCCTGCACATGCTCCAATAGCTCTACAACAAACATAACTAGCTCTATAATAATAGTATTGATGTATGGGACTCACAGACATTTTAAAATAACCCACCATCTATGGTCCAGAGTTAAAACAATGCCACAAAGGACCGCAAGGGTGATACTATCAACTACCACGAATACTAGAGCCAACGGAGCAAAAATAAGATTGACATGAAGAAGCGGACAAGGTTTGGGGTACCAAGCTAATAAACCCAACCCAAGGATGCTAATTAGTATAATTATATCTTATATAGTGAAGTCTAAGAGAGTTAAATCGTAACCTACCTATCGTCCGACGACAAGCTACTAGAACGATGATGTCCAAGCTCAAACCACTCCGAGAAGCTCCGAAACAAAATCAAACTCGAGTTCGGGCTTGAATAACTTGACGTAGATAATCGATTTTCTTTCGAGGATAAAATAAAATGCATAAATATTTTCTCCCACCTAACCTTCATCAATACTGAGTTATAAATATGCATAGAGCTATATGTATATATCTCTCCTTTTGTTGTAAAGAAAATAAATGCCTCAAATGAACTCCTGTACCTCACTATCTATATACATGTTAGAATTTCGTGCTAATAACAAAGAGTGCTGCACCTTTATAAGGAATGCAAAGTGATAGCATAGCATATATGATATATTATATAATACTAATACTTGGAAATAATATTTGAATGGCTGCCAACTAATCCAAGTGTCACTACCTCAATTACTAAGTGCTATCCACTACGTCCACTTCCACGTGGAAGTGGAGGTGACACACCAAGATAATTTTAATCTCATTATGTATATATTTGGGTATTGCATAGGTTCGTGGTAAAATAAATATAATTTTTTGAATATATCATAATTAATAAAAAAAATATTTCAAATAAAACCTACTATATTATAATAATAATTTTAAGCATAACTAAGTTTACTATCTCTGTTTTAAATATTAATAATTTATAACACTCTTATAAAATAAGTACATACACAAATATATCATAACAAAAGTATTTTTTTTATAAATATTTAAAACATTTTAAGAAGGCAATAAAAATATAACTTTCTACAAAATTCAACTTTCAAATCAAATATATTCAAATACCCGCGTTGTTAATAAAATTCTCAAATTTAGGCTCGCATACCTTTGATACGGGATGAAGGTTAACCTTAAAACATCTGGGTGTTACAGTAGACATCATTCTCGTCGAAATTCTTATAACATTCCAAGGAAAAAAATCATAGGCACAATTCATGAGAGATGTCTGAATATGAAACACTAACATAAACTGAGTATCTTAGTCAGGTGACGTGACTTCATAGATTACGAATAACATATATTTGGACATAAGTATCACTTGATTTGAAGCTACATTATATGAAATATGAGTACCTTAGGCATGGAGTAAGAAAAAGGCTACTCTTTTCTTAAACAATATGACTGACAACCTTTAAGCTATGCAACATTTCTCAACTATGTTTTCTCCTTTGAGTATCGCACTTCATAAATTCCAACTTAAAACTCTCACATGTGCACATAAATATACTAAACTATGAGTCTAACTACATGCTCTTATTATGTTCAAGCCTAACTTGAAGTTACAAAGTGTTTACATCTAAAGTGATCATGATAGTTTGGATTATAAGATCCTATAGTTTATTTCCCCTTGGGAACCCTCATCTTGATCATTGGTCTATAATGTGCCAAGATTTCATGGAACTTTTGACGCTTTTAACTAAGGATTTTGTAAGTTCTTACGTGTTTTTTTGTTAGATATGATAGTTTTTGTGTTTATGTGCAGGAAAATGAGATTCATGAGCAAAAAAGTAGTTTGAGCTTAAAATACAAAGTCTCAAGTCATAAAAGAGATTTATGGACCGTAGAATTAAATTACGAATAGTCATATGGATCGTAGAACATGATCTGGAGATTGACAAATTGAAGTGGCAAATATGGCTCATTTGATGGCCCATGGTTGCAAAAAATGGAACATTCTATTGATCATAGAAAAGATCCCTCAGAGTTTCAAACTAGAGTTTTATTCTATTATATTATTTATGGACCGTAAAACCAGAATTATGGCCCATCCTATCACTCGTAGATCAGGGTTCCAAAAAGAAACAATTTTGACCTTAAAACTACGATTCAAGTTTACAAATCGTAATTCAGAAGCACGGAATATAAACTAACTCATAAGAACCTTCAGTTCCCAGTTTAACTTTGCAAAAGAACAGTTGACTTCTGAAAATAATGGACTGTAGTTATGAATTACGGTTCGTGAAATACTGATGGGGCCAAGTTTTCCTAGTTTGTTTAGGATATTATTTTATGTCTATAAATACTTTCTTTAGGATTTATTTTTGACATTATGCATTATTATTGATCTATTACGCAGGTTTTGGAGCTAGGAACATACATTGATCTTTGATCGTGGTTCTTGGATACTTTGCTACATATTTTGATCATCGATTGGTTCATATACTTCAGTTTTTACTACTCTTCTCTTGAAAGATTATTATTATGAATTCCTTTATGTATTTTGATATGATTCTTGCCAGAATGAGTAGCTAAACATCTTATCTAGGATTGTGGGAACCATGATAGAATAACAAATGTAAGTTGAATATAATAGTGATTCTTGAATGGTGAATATGCATGTATTGTTAATCTCTTTATTTTAATTGCTTTTTAGTAGTTGCAAATATTAGAACTCTCCACAAACCTTAACTTGCTTAATAAAAGAAGTAAAGACTAGGAAAACCAATTAACAACAGAGATTTGAGGTTTCTAACCCTCATCTAATAACTTGATCTTTGATGAGGAAAGTCAATCCAAAACCATTGACAAACTTAATACTTAATCACTTCAAGACCAAAAGGATTTCAAGTGACATTATTCTAATTTGGTGGAAAGACTTTGGTTCAACTAAAATCATTAGTTTTGCATCTTGATCATGGAGAAAGATCACTAATAACATAGACCTGCTAAGTTATGAATTAATGGGGAACACAATCCTAGTTTCCTCTCATAATTTGAATACAACAAGAAGAAGTTCTCAACATTGGTTACTGATAACTACATGTCTTGAATTCTTACTTTTCATGTTAAACCCCTCTCAAAATAAAGACTATCAGTCGGATAACCACTATTGATATAATTTGTTCTATATTCTCTATGGAATTCAATATCAACTCTTGATTGAGTTTTATATTTGACAGTGACTGCTTTATATCTCTTTTGAACGTGTAATTTGGGTGTATCAAATTTTAGCGCTATTTTTAGGAATTACGATTTAAGAATTGTCTTTTGTGTTTATTTGTACTTGTATTCCTTATTTATTAATTTATATTTTGTTGATTTTAATAGTATTCAAGGGCAATGGAAGACCAACATAGACTTGTTAAGGGTGTTGAGCTAACTGAGGCTCAACGCTCTGCTACTACTGCAAATGATCTTGTTGTAGTCTATCCTTCTATAATTGACGTTGTTAGGGTTGATGATGCAATTCAATGCCTTGCATTAAATGCTGCAGCTATTGCGCACCACCTGTGAAATGGGAATCCCAATCTCACACATAGACTGTGCATGGTAAACTGCAAAAAGATGATGTAAATATGGAGCTGGAAGGGTTTGCATGTGCTATTTTGCTATGTCAACTTGGTAGAACTGCCAAGTTGGATGTTACCAGCACCATGTTACATCTAATGACATTGAAGGGAGCTTTCGATAGTCTTCCAAGTGATTATCCAAATCAGCATCTACAAAACACCATTGGACTCTGCAAATCATACAGGATCCCAGGTGTCTCCGGAGGCCATCAAACTTTGGCTCTTTCCATTTACTTTGACTGAGGAAGCTACTACATGGTTGAATGATCTCCCAGATGAGTCTATTACTACTTGGGCTGAGCTGGCTGAGGCATTTCTTGAATGATTCTTTCCTCTATCTCGGATGTTGAAATTAAGAGATGAGATTAACAACATCAGACAACTCTCAAGTGAAGAACTGCATGAAGCTTGGTTGAGGTTTAAGAAGAATATCAAACAAGGACCAAATCATAAACTACCAAAACAAGTGCTTTTTTAGATTTTCTATAGGTATCTAGATATAGTAAATAAGTATATGGTTGACAATTTTGACAAAGGTACTTTGATGTGACATACATATGCTTGGGCTAGTGAATTGATGGATAGACTAACTAAGACAAATAGAACATGGAACACTAGAGAGGCAGAAGTAGTTAGTAGTGGGCAATATAGGGGCATGTCAATAGAATAATTAAGGAGAGAAGAAGCACGCACTTAGGGTATGGTTCAGCTAAAAACATACATGGATCTGATCACAAAGCATATCATGGGGGTTGGCACTCAAAAGGTGAATGTTGTGGATTCTCAAAGTAAGAAGCCTTAATAAGAAAAAAATTATTTAGGCTATAATAAAGAGGAAACTTATTTTAAAAATCAGGCAGCAAGTTCCCATCCTAAAAAATGATAGTCAATGCATGGCAGTTACTACACAAAGTGGTAATGTAATGGTTAACGAGGAAGAAGAGGTTGTTAAAGATGAGAAAAGAGAGGCCCCTGCAGACTCTTGGGTAGTAGTTGATGATGTAGTAGAAAATAAAGAGTCAGTTAATGTTTACAAGTCGCCAATTATAGAGATTGAAAATGAAGAGAGAGGTAAGTCTCCAGTTGGTGCAAAAGAGAACTCTAAAGTAAAGGGTAAAGAAAAGGTGGTTCTTAAAGTGTTGACTCTGATTTTGATACAACCTCCTCTTTTCCCCCAAAGGCTAAAGAAGAAAGTGCAAGATGAAAAATTCCACAAGCTTATTTCTATATTGAAGCAGTTGTCCTCTAATATTCTGTTGGTTGAGTCTCTAGAGAAAATGTCAGGTTATGCTATGTTCATGAAAGACTTGGTGACTACGAAGATAATTGTGAGTTTTGACCCAGCAAATAATGTGCACCATTGTAGTCCTATTGCATCACATTCTTTAGTCTAAAAGAAGGAATATCCCAGTGATTTCACTATTCCATGTACTATTATGGATTATAATTTTTTTAAGGCTCTGTGTGATCTGGGTTCAAGCAATAATTTGATTCCACTTTCACTTTATAAGAAGTTAGGCTTTAGAGCCCCCAGACCAATGATTATGTAGCTACTGATAGCTGACCATACTATTAAGAGGCCGAATGTGATACTATATGATATTCTAGTGAAGGTGGAAGATTTTATATTCCCATCTGATTTTGTCATCTTAGATTGTGAAGTGGACTTCGAAGTCCCAATATCTTAGAGCAACCATTCTTGGATAGTGGAAGAGCACTTATAGATGCATTGTATGGCAAGCTAAGGTTTAGATTGAATAATAAGGAGATAGTGTTCAACATTTATAAATCTATAAATCAGCCAACGGATATGAGTGTCATTTCTATGATTGATACTATTGATGATGTTTTAGATATCTCAGTTGAAGAAAAGTTTACAATTGAGACTTTTGCGGCTGTGATCATGAATATATATGTTGAGGACATGGATGACTATGAAGAGACGGTCAATGCTTTATATGGTAGGGGTTTTTATTCTTATGCTTCCAAGAAATTAGATCTTGATCTGAAGAACCATGATATTGCTCTAACTAAGCCTCTATTGAGCATATACCAGTCTTAGAGGTCAAGACTCTCCTATCTCACTTGCAGTATGTATTTTTGGGGCCTCATGACACTTTGTGAGTGATCATTTCAGCAAGTTTACTTGAATGGCAGGTAGAAGCTTTGGTGTCAATTTTGTAGTTGTACAAAAGGGCCACTGGCTGCACTATGGTTAATATTATTTGGATCTTTTCAGGTATTTGCCCTCACAAGATTTAGAAAGAAGAAAATTGTATTCCTAGCATTGAACACCAAAAAGGGATGAATCCACCTATGCAAGAGGTTGTGAAGAAATAAATAATCAAGTGGCTAGATGCAGGTATTATTTACCCCATCTCTGACAGCAAGTGGGTAAGTCTAGACCAATATGTTCTGAAGAAAGGTGGGATGATTGTTGTCTCATTAATGACCCTCCAGGTCATTTACCATTTTTCATGCTTTTTCTGCGTTTTGAGCTTTCCCTCAGCGGCTATAGGTCATTTATGACTTACCGAGACTAACGGTTAGGTGCCCGGGCCATTCATTAGGTCGTTATGACCATTTTCCTATTATAGAACTTAAATTTGGAAAATATTTAACTTTGGTCAACTTTCTTGGTTAACGCACTCAGAATCTAATTCTGACAGTTCTGTTGGCTCTGGAATGGGGATTTTGGTTTAGTGGGACCATTGGTTTGGGTCTGGGTTCTTTCAATTTGGTTTTGTGTGTTTTGAAGTTGGTTTCAACATTCTAGGAATACGGCCTCGGATGGGAATTCTGTCAGCGCCGTTAGCTCTGGAATGTCCACTTCGGGGTAGGGGGACCTTTGGTTCGGGTCCCGAGGCTTCCGGGCTCATTTTTGGGTTTAGAGATCCGAGTTGGTTTTGGGCATGGGGGCCACTTTTTATTAAAACGATCTCCATTGCAAGTTTTGTCATTTCTGTTGAGTCTGGAATGTCGTTTCTGGTAGGGTAGCAGAGTTGGTTTGTGTTCACGAGGTTCCGGATGAATCCCACGGGTCTGTCGGAAGAATTTTATACTTGAAATTTTGCTGGTTGCTGCACTACGTTGCAGACCTCTGTTGCTCTTCGTGATCCCGAGGATCTCATCGCGTTCGCAATAGTCTGGTTTCCTGACCATCGTTTTTGCGATGGGTCCATCGCGTTTGCGATGTAGCCGGCTGGGACCCGACTTGGCCTCTTCTTCGCAAATGTAGCATGGGCCATCACAATAGCGATGGTTGGGCCGGCTCTTCTCCGCGAACGCGAGGGTCCTATTGCAATCGCGATGAAGGACCCCTGGCAGTTATATTAAGTCCCAACTTTATTTTCTTCTCCACAAAACCAAAGAACTCCATTGTTAAGCTCCAAAACTCCTTTTCCTAGCTTCTTTGCTTTAGCACACTTCATCCGATAAGTTCCGTCGTCACCCCTCTTCTCCTTTCTTGTAAATTCTCATAATTCTCCCGCTAAATTCCCTTATTGCTAAATCTTTAGAGTTGGAGAATTCTTGTGGAATCTAATTTTTGGGGACTGCAAGCTCAAAAAATTGTGCAACTCAGCCCTGTGGCGTGTTCGACTTATCGAGGTTGGTTTCCATTTTTAAATTCCGAACTTTTCCGTCTTAAACCCGAGAATTAGTAGCACTTCGGGGCTGTTTTGGCCCTGAATCGAGCTCCATTTGTGCCCAAATTTTGGGTATGAGTTCCTTAACCCACCGCGAACATAATTGTGAATTTTGTTTTCTGTTTCATCGCGCGTGCCCCGAAGGTCATTTTTCCGACCTGATTTTCGATCCGATTTCCGTGTATCAATATGGGTGTCATTCTTCTCGTCTTGATACCTGGGTTATGCTCTTGATAGGGTGGAAGCTTTCTGAGGCTGTTCGGAAGGGGAAGGCACACGAGTGACTGTTCATGTTTGCAGTTCGGCCCCGAGGTAGGTTATAGTTTACTTTCCAGACTAAGTTAGTTAGGTTATATATGTTTATATGTTACTGGAATGCTAGGTTGTATTTTAGATGGACTTTAGGCTTTAATCCTGGTTATCATGTTAATTGGTCATTTTGGGTTTTTAGTCAAGGATTGCATGTTATCCTTAGCGTCGGAGCTATTTCTTCTGTGTGACTAGTCTAAGATCCTGAGCATGCTTTTAGGAGGCTTTAGAGGTAGAATAGAGCTTGCCCATCATTTTCTGCTTTTATTTTTCCCATTTTACTTCTTTATTTTATAATTATGGGTAACTGTGGGCCCGAGGCCATGGCTAGGATTTTGACGGATTCCAAGTCAGTTTCTCTCGGTTTGAAGGGTACTTTGCCCTGTTTGATCTGATGGTGTGATTATTCCTCCGTTTGTGAGCATTCATCCTCATATCGCATGGCATATCATTGATATGGTATGGAAATGATTTTTCAAAGGGTTTTGGGTTTGAAAAGAGGTTTTTCTTCTGTTGTGATGAATTTTGGGGCTAAATCGAGCTATTTTGAGTATCATCTTTGTTTTGAAAGGTAAAGAGGAACTACTATTTTCTGTATATAAACTTATAGTCTGATGCGGTATTCCAGACCCCCGATGCGTTATTCTGGGTATTTTACATTCTCTTTATATACATATTAGTCCGATGCGGTATTTCAAACACCCGATGCCTTATTCCGGGTATCTTATCATTCATATATATGCATAGTCTGATGAGGTATTATGGGTGCCCAATGCGGTATTTTGGGTTTATATTATATTACATACATATATGCATCATCGTGCATTGCATTGCATTTGCCTTGGCACGTGGATTGACTCTGGTGTGGCTTATTGTTGTTTGCCTTTATATTTTGATTTATCGGCTTGTCTTCGGTTTTATAACTAGATTTAGGTGGATCCCTGTATAGTTAGCTGCTTTCCTGTAATCTATATTTATATATTATCTTTCTGCGCTCGGTCGGCCTATGATGCCTACTGAGTACTCGTTGTCTTGGTACTCATACTACACTCTGCATCTCTTTTTCTGATGCAGCACCTAGTACGAGCCACCCTCGCTAATCCCCTATCGTTTGAGGCCCGTTGCTGTTCGGATCGCAGTGAGCTCCCAGTGTTTTTGGAGACTTTACTTTCTTTCCATCTTGTATATCCTGACTATATATTGTATTTTGGATAGATAGAGGTTGTTTTATAGCTACTCCTTGATTAGCCGCTGTTGTACTAGTGACACCAGGTCCGAGTTGTTGTTCGGTTCATTTTGTCTTTCAGTCACTTTAGGGCCATCTTTTGTATATTTTGTACGCTGGTATGTATATATGCTTTTGGCCCTATCCCTTGTTTATATCTTCCGCTTCTCTTTAGTTAAATTATTATTTACTGCTTTACGCATGTTTAGGTTAGGCTTGTCTACTAGGGGTTATGTAGACGCCATCATGGCCCAATTTAGGGTTGTGATAGAGTGGTATCAGAGCTTTAGGTTCACTGATCTCGCCAGTACAAGAGCAAGTGTCTAGTATAGCATCGTGGATAAGGTACGATGAAGTCCATATCCTATATGCGAGGGGCTATAGGACATTCCTTAGGAAAGACTTTGTTTTCTTTGATTCTTTATCGTGCTTACTTGACTTGATCAACTCCTAAGAATATTTTTTCACTCATTCTCAGATGGTTCGAACGAGATCTTCAGCGGGTGAAGACGAGGCCCCTATCCCTGCAGTTAGAGCCCCAGGTAGGGGACAGGGTAGAGGTTGACCTAGAGGCCGAGGTAGGGCACGAGCTGTGGCACTGGCTCAGGCCTGGGCTAGATCACCATCACCAGAGCCTGAGGTAAGAGCGGATGAGGTTCAGTATGAGCAGGATCATGTGGGGCTAGCCTAGCATCCGACAGGTTTTGTAGCTACTCCAGTATTGCTGGACACCTTGGTCCAGTTGTTGGGGTTTCTTGAGGGTATGACTCCACCATCCGCTTTGTCGAGCACTCTGATTGGTTCTCAGGTTTGAGGTGAGGCCCAAACTTCAGCTTAGGCGGCAACACAATATTCAAGAGTGCAGCCTATTGCTGCGGCTCCCAGATTTGAGGTACTACCGGTCCCTGCAATTACTAACCCTCTTCCAGCCGTGCCAGTTATATCTTTTGAAGAGCAGAAGATGCTGGGTAGGTTCTTGAGATTGGGTCCTCCGAGGTTTTAGGGTGCTGCTAGGGAGGATGCACACGAGTTTTTGACTAGCTGCCAGGAGAGGTTACAAAATTTAGGGTTAGTCGAGTCTCACGGAGCAGATTACATTGCGTTTTAGCTGGATGGTCCAGCAAAATAGTGGTGGAGGTCATATATTTCTGGTAGACAAGTTGGGTCACCTCCGCTTACTTAGGATAAGTTCTCCGGGGCTTCTCTAGAGAATTATGTACATTGTAGCATGAGGGAGCGTCTAATGGATCAATTTATGGGGTTGGATTAGGGCTCCATGACTGTGTCCGATTCACAGGGCCGTGGTAGGGGCTACTATGGTAGAGGTCATTTTCAGCCAAGCCGGCCTGTTTAGGCAGCATTATAGACTACTGAGGGTCATAGTTTCAAGATTATTGTTCCTGCTTCACGAGGTGGTCATTCAATGTCCACAAGATGTGGTATTCATTCTTATTCGGTCGGGTCTTCACAGTGGAGTACATATGGTCGGGGTTGTTATGAGTGTGGCGAGATAGGCCACTTTACTAGAGAGTGCCCGTTGGTACAACATCCTAGGCGACAGGTTCAGTTAGTTCAGGCCCCCAGGGCTCTAGCACCTCCAGCTAAAGGCGGTTCCCAGGGTAGTAGGGGTGGTACCCATGGTTCTAGAGGTGGTCTTCAGTCCGGTAGGTCAGGTGGTCATGGAGTTCAAGGCCATATGTATGCAGTTCCGGGCCAGACAGAGGCCGAGTCTTCAGATGCTGTGATCACAAGTACGATCTCCATTTGCCATCAACCTGCTTTTGTTTTGTTTAATTCGGGGTCTACATTCTTGTATGTATCTCCTTATTATGCTACTCATCTGCGGTCTTCGTTTGAGTCCTTGCATGTACCTATACGTGTATCTACTCCTCTAGGTGATTCTTTAGTAGTGGATCAACTGTATCGGGCTTGTGTGGTGACTATCTTGGGGTATGACACGTGGGTAGATTTGGTTGTCCTTGATATGGTCAATTTTGGTGTGATCTTGGGCATGGATTTGTTATCCCCTTATTATGCGGTCTTGGATTACTTCGCCAAGAATATTACTCTTCGGATGCCTGGTATCCCTCCTATAAAATGGAAGAGGGATGATGGCCACATGCCGAGAGGAGTTATCTCATTTCTGAGCACCCACCGGTTGGTTGGGAAGGGGTTCTTAGACTATCTTGCCTACGCCCGTGATACTAGTGCCACCACATCTCCTCTTGAGTCTATTCCTGTGGTTTGTGAGTATTTGGATGTGTTCCCATATGATTTTCCTGGTCTTCCTCCTGATCATGACATTGATTTTTGTAACGATGTTGAGCCAGGCACCAAACCCATTTCTATTCTGCCATACCGGATGGCGCCTGCTGAGTTGAGGCATCTTAAGGATCAGCTCCAGGATCTGTTTAGTAGAGGGTTCATCCGGCCTAGTGTGTCTCCATGGGGTGATCAGGTTCTGTTTATGAAGAAGAAAGATGGGTCTTTGCATATGTGTATCCACTACATGCAGTTGAATAAGGTGACAGTTAAGAACAGATATCCGATGTCGTGTATTGATGACTTGTTCGACTAGCTACAGGGTGCAGCCGTGTTTTCTAAGATAGATTTGAGGTCCGGTTATCACCAGTTTAGGATTAGGGCTGAAGACATCCCTAAGACTATATTTAGTACTCGATACGACCATTTTGAGTTCCTAATCATGTCTTTTGGGTTCACTAATGCCCCACCAGCATTTATGGAGTTGATGAACCGTGTGTTCAGTGCCTACTTGGATTCGTTTATGATTGTGTTCATCGATGACTTTTTGATTTATTTGAGGAGTGGAGAGGAGCATGGGAAGCATCTTAGATTGGTACTTCAGGCCTTGAGAGACCATTAGTTGTATGCCAAATTTCACTAAGTGTGAATTTTTGCTTGAGTCTGTAGCATTCTTGGGACACGTGGTGTCCAAGGATGGGATTATGGTAGACCCGACAAAGATTGCAGCAGTTTGTGATTGGTCTAGGCCTACTTCTCCTACCGAGGTTCGTAATTTCATTGGGTTAGTAGGTTATTACAGCATGTTTGTGGAGGGATTTTCTTCGATAGAAGCTTCTTTGACGAGATTGACTCAGAAGAATGTTCCCTTCCAGTGGTCAGATGAGTGCGAGTTAAGCTTTCTGAAGCTCAAGACCATATTGACTTCAGCTTCGATTCTTACTCTTCCGGTCGAGGGTCAGGGTTTCACCGTATATTATGATGTGTCAGGTACTGGTTTGGGTTGTGTGTTGATGCAGCAGGGCCGGGTTATCGCATATGCTTCCATACAGTTGAAGGTCCACGAGAGGAACTACCCCACACATGACTTGGAGTAAGCAGTGATAGTCTTCGCATTGAAGATGTGGAGGCATTATCTTTATGGCATGCATTTTGAGATCCTTACTGACCATCATAGGCTTTAGTACATTTTCATCCAGAAGGATCTAAATTTGAGGCAGCGTAGGTGGGCGGAGTTACTAAAGGACTATGAAATTTCTATTCTCTATCTTCAGGCAAGGCAAACTTGGTAGCAGATGCCTTGAGCCAGAAGGCGGTGAGCATGGGTAGCTTGGCTTTCTTAGCTACGGAGGAGCTACCTTTAGCTTGGGACATTCAGTCCTTGGCTAATAGGTTGGTTTGACTTGACATTTCTGAGCTGGGCCATATTCTTGCTTGTGTTGAGGCTAGGTCTTCCTTGTTAGAGCAAATTCAGGAACAACAGTTTGATGATGTGAGATTGACGATCATTCGTGATAAGGTGTCAAGTTGTGAGGCTAGGAAGGCGACTTTAGATTCAAAGGGTGTTCTGAGGATCGAGGGTCGTATTTGCATTCCTAGAGTTGGTGACTTGGTCAGATTGATATTGGAGGAGGCCCAATGTTCTAGATATTCCACTCATCCCGGGGTAGGTAAGATGTATCGTGACTTGAGGCAGCACTATTTGTAGTGTGGGATGAAGAGGGATATTTTGACTTTCATATCCAGGTGCTTGAACTGTCAGCAGGAAAAGTTCAAGCAACCGAGGCCAGGTAGTTTATCACAAAGACTACCCATTCCGAAGTGGAAATGGAAGCGTATATCCATGGACTTTGTAGTCAGATTTCCACGTACCTTGTAGAGATTTGATTATATTTGGGTTATCATGGATAGGCTCACAAAGTTTGCTGACTTTCTGCCAGTTCAGACTTCTTACAGTTCTGAGAGGTTAGCCCAGATCTATATTTGAGAGATTATCCATTTGCATGGGGTGCCAGATTCTATCATTTCTGACCTAGGCACTCAGTTCACTTCGTACTTTTGGCAGTCTATTAAGAGAGAATTGGGTCCTAGAGTTGAGCTTAGCACTGCCTTTCATTTGCAAACAGACAGCCAGTCAGAGTGTACCATTCAGGTTATGGAGGATAAGTTACGAGCCTGTGTTATTAATTTCGGGAGTTAGTGGGACCAGTGTTTGGCTTAGCAGAGTTTGTATATAGTAATAGTTACCATTCCAGCATCCAGATGGCTCTTTTTGAGGCTTTGTATGGTAGGCAATGCAGATCTCCGGTGGGTTAGTTTGATGCTTTTGAGGTTAGGCCGCGGGGTACTGATTTGCTTCATGATTCTATAGATAGAGTTTGGGTTATTCAGGAGAGGCTTCATACTACCCAGAGTAGGCAGAAGAGTTATGCTGACCAAAGAGTTTGAGATCTTGAGTTTATGGTTGGTGACAGTGTGTTCCTTCGAGTTTCTCCCATGAAGGGTGATAACGCTCAAAGTACCACTCCAATTATGAAGCGTAAGCGATCGTTGTCAAATATAGAACCCAACAAAGGTTGGGGTCGATCCCACAGAGAATATGATAAAAGTTAAGCCTTTAGTGAAGTATGTGACTAATGGTCAATAGTTTTCGGTAAATAAAGGGGGGGGGTTTTGTGTGAACAATGTGTAAGCAAAACAAACAATGATGTATGAGAATTAATCAGTAGGAGAATGGACTAGGGAAGTGTTTACCATGGCGTTGGTAACGATGTCGATCCTAAGCTTAACCGGGTTCTTTCTATATGCGTGTCACGATGTGATTGAATTAATTGTATCGTCTAAACGTTTCTCAACCAAATAGACAAATTTACTTTTCAATTCTCTCGAACTTGAAAAGGTGTGCTTTTAGATTTCAATCCTAAACATCAAGTAGATTAATCTAGTTACACATTAATCATAAGACGAGAGTTAGTAGTCTCGAATCCTCGTCGTTAATCAAGTTTCCCGGTTTTAATCTCTTTACTCAAGCAAATTAAACCTAGGCATGTTCTAATGTTTGCAACCACTAGAAAACGTTAAATAATGAATGATTAACAACGTGACCACATATATATTGAACCCGTCGCTACTCGGAATCTATATCGCTACTTTAGCCATGGCTCCCACAACCCTAGTTGTGGGAGGTTTAGTTACTCATGCTTGTAGAAGAATAAAAGAAAGTCATATTCATAATAAAGAAAAGAGATCCTTACAATGTAGTGAGAACAATCTTTAATTATTCCAAGAACGAGAAAACAAGATCCCAAGAACAAATCAAGAACAAGATTGAGGAGGAAGAAAACGTGTATTGCGT
The DNA here is from genome assembly GCA_003996215.1 of Jaltomata sinuosa. NCBI lineage: Eukaryota > Viridiplantae > Streptophyta > Magnoliopsida > Solanales > Solanaceae > Jaltomata > Jaltomata sinuosa. The sequence continues at coordinate 15,126 of QJPP01006062.1, read as the reverse complement.
GTTTTCATCTCTCAAAACTCGACTCAAAACTCCTAAAATTATTGGGTAAAGTATGTAAAAAGCTTGGTAAATAAAATAAACCTAACATAGGGTATTTATAATAGTCTAGGAAACAAATCCCAAAAACGCTCGGATTCCGCGTAACCGACTGCCCAGGTGTGACGGCCAGGCTGACGGACCATCACTGGCTTGACGGATCGTCGCCTGGACCGTCACCACTAGGCAGTGGTGCTGCCTTGGTGTGACGGTCACTGTGACGGACCGTCACATGTGTGACGGGCCGTCACTCAGGCCGTCACTCTTATCCAGAACGCTCTTTTTCGCGTATTTCCTTCAGTTTCTATGTTTGTCTCCATTTCCTGAAAATACAACATAAAAACATCAAAAACGACAACGGTTTCTTGAAAACGTACGATTGTTCTTAGTTTAAAGGAGTCGAAAGTGTCGTAAAATGGCGGCACATCAACACCCTCAACTTAAGACGTTCGCTTGTCCTCAAGCAACATGACACAAAACAATAATATGACGACTCAACTAAGCAAACAAACTCGTGTCTTTAGCAACTCATGGTCATTCATTAGTTCATTAAATCAAGCTCCCTCGTAGCACACAAATGTATGAAACACTAACTTGCAAGGATCCAAACATGTCATTCCGATATGATAGAATATTATGCATACACACGCACAGCTATCCTAACAATCGATAGGCAAGACAGAAATCTTGATGCCCTCACCACAAAGAAATCCCACACACAGGATTTGGGACTAGGTAAGCGCTCACACTCACAAACGATTTCAAACAATGCACATGCGATACCATAGGCTTGCCCTTACTATTCTATTTCAGTTCTTCAGAAAGCCGCTCAGGATCACTACAGGACTTGTTTTGGCTTGTAATGAGGCTTCAGGTGCAGGTAGGATACATTTAGGGGTTAGTGACTAAGCCCTCCTTGGAACAACCGGCATCTTATTACCACATAACTTTACTTCGTCCATCCTTATTCACCTTTTTATTTCCTTCTTTCTAGTTACAGGTGCGGCCTCTTTATTTTGACAATTCTTTTTATTACTTTTTCAATCTTTTTCATCTATTTTTATTTTTCTTTTCTTTTCTTAGGCACACACCCGAATTTTCATTCTATTCACAACCAATCTTCTCCATCCTCTTTTTCTTATCATTCACCTCTATAGTAGCCACCCTCGACTTAGGCTGATTGCCTGCGTTGAGGTGCACAAT